>JARQOC010001204.1:0-46889 GCA_033576535.1 Allobates femoralis | reverse complement strand
CCCAGTGGTATTGCAGCCCCAGTGGTGTATACAGCAGCCCCTATATACAGCAGCCCCAGTGGTATTGCAGCCTCAGTGGTATTGCAGCCCCTATATACAGCAGCCCCAGTGGTATTGCAGCCCCAGTGGTGTATACAGCAGCCCCTATATACAGCAGCCCCAGTGGTATTGCAGCCCCAGTGGTATATACAGCAGCCCCTATATACAGCAGCCCCAGTGGTATTGCAGCCCCAGTGGTGTATACAGCAGCCCCTATATACAGCAGCCCCAGTGGTATTGCAGCCCCAGTGGTGTATACAGCCCCTATATACAGCAGCCCCAGTGGTATTGCAGCCCCAGTGGTGTATACAGCCCCTATATACAGCAGCCCCAGTGGTATTGCAGCCCCAGTGGTGTATACAGCAGCCCCTATATACAGCAGCCCCAGTGGTATTGCAGCCCCAGTGGTGTATACAGCCCCTATATACAGCAGCCCCAGTGGTATTGCAGCCCCAGTGGTGTATACAGCCCCTATATACAGCAGCCCCAGTGGTATTGCAGCCCCAGTGGTGTATACAGCCCCTATATACAGCAGCCCCAGTGGTATTGCAGCCCCAGTGGTGTATACAGCCCCTATATACAGCAGCCCCAGTGGTATTGCAGCCCCAGTGGTGTATACAGCCCCTATATACAGCAGCCCCAGTGGTATTGCAGCCCCAGTGGTGTATACAGCCCCTATATACAGCAGCCCCAGTGGTATTGCAGCCCCAGTATACAGCCCCTATATACAGCAGCCCCAGTGGTATTGCAGCCCCAGTATACAGCAGCCCCAGTGGTATTGCAGCCCCACACAAATGCTGGCACACGTCCCCCCTGTTGTAAGGCCCCCCCTGCTGATTACTTACCATCCCTGGTCTTCAGCAGCACCCCGGCGCCGGTCCTCTGTGCTCCGGTCCTCCGCGATCCCGTCCTCTGTGCTCCGCTCCACGGCTGCATCCGGGTTCCCCGCGCGTCGCAGAAGCAATGACGTCATCGCGTCGGCGACGCGCGGGGAACCCGGATGCAGCCGTGGAGCGGAGCACAGAGGACGGGATCGCGGAGGACCGGAGCACAGAGGACCGGCGCCGGGGTGCTGCTGAAGACCAGGGATGGTAAGTATTCAGCAGGGGGGGCCTTACAACAGGGGGGACGTGTGCCAGCAGATTGGGGGGCATTATACACATATATGCACTGCTCCCCCTGCCGCTGATTGACAGGGGGATGCAGTGCATATGTAATGAGCGGCCCCACGTGACGGGGCCGCTCATACAGCAGCCTCCCCCCGCCTCCTCCTGCCTCCCCAGCACCCGGACAGAGCCCCCACCCCACTCACCCCGTATAGTGACTCGTGTATAAGCCGAGGGGGGGACTTTTCAGCCCAATTTTTGGGCTGAAAAACTCGGCTTATACACGAGTATATACGGTAATTACAGATGTAGAAATTGCAAATATTGTAAATATCACTCAATTGACAATCCAGTAGAGATTGGTGGTAAACAACATAAAGTAAGATCGTACATAAACTGTAAGACAAAATGGGTAGTTTATGCTATTTTCTGCCCGTGTAGGAGGTACTATATAGGTAAAACTATCAGACAATTGTGTAAAAGATTTGGATAGCACTATAAGTCTATTGTGACTGGGAATGGAAGTCCTAGACTGATTAAGCACGTCAATGATTGCCATAATGGCAACGCAGAGGTGCTTACTTTTATGGGGCTTGAACACATTGTCCCGCCATACAGAGGGAGCGATACACATAAATTACTTTTACAAAGAGAAAGTAGATGGATAATAGAAACAAGATCATGTGGACCTTTGGGGTTGAATGATAAAAACGATTTGGCAGATTTTTTATAATGTCATATAGTTTGAGGATAAGTGGAGTGGCCGGATAATACTCTAATTATTGATAGCAGTGTTTATAACACTGACTATACTAAGATTTAATGAAAAAGAAAAATACGAAGGTAAAGACGTTCTAAAAAAGGTTGATACTAGTGTTAGTATGGTTTCATTACCATGTTTTCTAGACTTAGAAGTAAAATACACTTATATCAGAGAGTCTAAGGTAATATGTGCTTTTGTTGAGGTCATTACGGTAGCTGCTAGGATAGCGCAGTATGCTCCTCATTATTTACTGGACTGATTATTGCCCATAAGAATAACAGCTTGAAAACGTAATGTTATAGTATGTTGAAGAACAGCCAGTTGTTGCACTAAGTATTTGTGTATTTTGATTTATAATTTTATGATTGTTTTTTATTTTTGTACACATAAAGTTTTATTTGAGCGGTAATGACGTTGATGTCCGGTCTATTTAAATCCGGAAGTGATGTCAGACGCCTACAAGGACCCATGGAAGCGGAAATAAACCGTGAAACGGCAGGCCGTCGTCCGCCGTCTCCTCACATCCCCCCTCCCCCACTGATGTATCCGTGAAATAACTTCTGGAACCATTAAAAATATGAAGATTCAACCTTGGTGAGTGCCGCTATTTTTCTTGAATTAAATGATGGAATATGAACTTTAATAGGCGTGCAACACCTATGGGGTGACTGTACTAGGACTGGTCACATATGTGACGCAATTACCCCATGGATTCACTAGTGCCTAGTAAACCTTCTCTTTTGACAGTTATAAATATATATACAGTACAGACCAAAAGTTTGAACACACTTTCTCATTCAAAGAGTTTTCTTTATTTTCATGACTATGAAAATTGTAGATTCACACTGAATGCATCAAAGCTATGAATTAACACATGTAGATTTATATACTTAAACAAAAAGTGTGAAACAACTGAAAATATGTCTTATATTCTATGTTCTTCAAAGTAGCCACCTTTTGCTTTAATTACTGCTTTGCACACTCTTGGCATTCTCTTGATGAGCTTCAAGAGGTAGTCACCGGAAACTTTTGGTCTTTATTGTACAGTTAGGGCCAGAAATATTTGGCAGTGACACAAGTTTTGTTATTTTAGCCGTTTACAAAATCATGTTCAGAAATACAATTATATATCTAATATTGGCTGAAAGTGCACACTCCCAGCTGCAATATGAGAGTTTCCACATCCAAATCGGAGGAAGGGTTTAGGAATCATAGCTCTGTAATGCATAGCCTCCTCTTTTTCAAGGGACCAAAAGTAATTGGACAATGGACTCTAAGGGCTGCAATTAACTCTGAAGGCGTCTCCCTTGTTAACCTGTAATCAATGAAGTAGTTAAAAGGTCAGGGGTGGATTCCAGGTGTGTGGTTTTGCATTTGGAAGTTGTTGCTGTGACCAGACAACATGCGGTCAAAGGAACTCTCAATTGAGGTAAAGCAGAACATCCTGAGGCTGAAAAAAAAGAAGAAATCCATCAGAGAGATAGCAGACATGCTTGGAGTAGCAAAATCAACAGTTGGGTACATTCTGAGAAAAAAGGAATTGACTGGTGAGCTTGGGAACTCTAAAAGGCCTGGGCGTCCACGGATGACAACAGTGGTGGATGATCGCCGCATACTTTATTTGGTGAAGAAGAACCCGTTCACAACATCAACTGAAGTCCAGAACACTCTCAGTGAAGTAGGTGTATCTGTCTCTAAGTCAACAGTAAAGAGAAGACTCCATTCATCAATTCCAAAAATAGACAGGCCAGAGTTAAATTTGCTGAAAAACACCTCAAGAAGCCAGCTCAGTTCTGGAAAAGTATTCTATGGACAGATGAGACAAAGATCAACCTGTACCAGAATGATGGGAAGAAAAAAGTTTGGAGAAGAAAGGGAACGGCACATGATCCAAGGCACACCACATCCTCTGTAAAACATGGTGGAGGCAACATGATGGCATGGGCATGCATGGCTTTCAATGGCACTGGGTCACTTGTGTTTATTGATGACATAACCGCAGACAAGAGTAGCCAGATGAATTCTGAAGTGTACCGGGATATACTTTCAGCCCAGATTCAGCCAAATGCTGCAAAGTTGATTGGACGGCGCTTCATAGTACAGATGGACAATGACCCCAAGCATACAGCCAAAGCTACCCAGGAGTTCATGAGTGCAAAAAAGTGGAACATTCTGCAATGGCCAAGTCAATCACCAGATCTTAACCCAATTGAGCATGCATTTCACTTGCTGAAATCCAGAATTAAGACGGAAAGACCCACAAACAAGCAAGACCTGAAGGCTGCGGCTGTAAAGGCCTGGCAAAGCATTAAGAAGGAGGAAACCCAGCGTTTGGTGATGTCCATGGGTTCCAGACTTAAAGCAGTGATTGCCTCCAAAGGATTCGCAACAAAATATTGAAAATAAAAATATTTTGTTTGGGTTATGTTTATTTGTCCAATTACTTTTGACCTCCTAAAATGTGGAGTGTTTGTAAAGAAATGTGTACAATTCCTACATTTTCTATCAGATATTTTTATTCAACCCTTCAAATTAAACGTTACAATCTGCACTTGAATTCTGTTGTAGAGGTTTCATTTCAAATCCAATGTGGTGGCATGCAGAGCCCAACTCGCGAAAATTGTGTCACTGTCCAAATATTTCTGGCCCTAACTGTATGTCTATGGATATGTCTATGTCTATGGTATATATATCTATGGGACAGAAAAAACAAAAATACTCAAACAAATATGGACCATTAATTGCAAACAAGATTTGTTATTTTGCACACCCAAAAAATATTTTTCCTAAAAAATATAATTCAAAACCATGTTGCACAAATGAGTGCACAGCAATAAAAGTCTTAGGAACAAAAATACAGTTTAGGCTTCAAAATTCTAACAGGAATTCAACCACTGACAAGACTAATTATTCAATAAACAGGTGTCCAGCAGACAGTTGACTATAAAAAGACATTAGCTTACAAAGAGAACTCCTATGCATTTCATGACGTCACGAATGGCACCATAGGAAAGAGAAATGTCACAAGGCCAGAGAAAGAGAAAAGTTTATTTTCACAAGAAAGGTGAAGGCTACTAGAAAATCAGCAAAGCTTTACTTATCAGTCCGTTTACTGTAGGAAAAGTGATATAAAAAATGAACAATAGCAGAATTGCAACTATCTCACACAGATGGCCAAGCCAAACAAGGAAGCTATCACCTAAATAAGGGCATCTTCTTAAGAGTGGGGTTGAAGAAAATCAACATACAAGTTCCCCGCAATTAGTTAAAGAAGTAGAAAGTCAAATTAGGGGGAGTATACTCAGCTTTACTTATCAATCCGAATACTGTAGGAAAAGTGGTACAAAAATGTAACAAAGATGCAATTAAAACTATCTCACAGAGACGTCCAAGCCAAACAAGGAAGATATCACCTAAACAAGGGTATCTTCTGATGAAAAGGGTTGAAGAAAATCAATCATTCGCTTTATAAGACACACCTGATTATAAGACGCACCCCCAAATTTGGTGGAGGAAAAGAGAAAAAAAATAATTTTTAGTGTTAAATTGGGTCCGTCTTATAATGCCATGGTCTGTCTAATAAATCATATAGCGTATATGTCTCTCATAGCCCCCTCATCCTGGCACATTGTTCCTCATCCTGGGATATAGTCCCCCATCCTAGAATTAGCCCCCTTAATCTGGATATGACCCCATTATATTGGATATAGCCCCCTTGTGCTGGCACACATCCTCCAGTGATGCCACACGTCCCCCAGTGATGGCACACGTCCCTCATTGATGGCATATGTCCCCTATTGACTGGCTCCAGAGCTGCCCCCACCTCTGCTGCAGTATATAATCCGTATATTTGGATTATGAGACGCACCCTCCAGTTTCACCCAAATTTTGGGTGAACAAAAGTGCGTTTTATAATCTGAAAAATACGGTAGTTAAAGAAGTAAAAAGTCAAAATAGAATGAGTGTTTCATGTGAATCATCTATATACATAATCTCCAGAAGCGCAAACATGTGGCCGCCCGACACCCCACACCCTGCCCGCTCCACACACCGCCCGCCGCTATTACCACCCATCTCCCACTACCCACCACACAGTGCGACCCCAGCCCGACCACAGCCGCGCACTGCATCCATTATGTCACCGCCTGTCCCGCCCCTATACCCAGAGCCCCTCCGTCTCTGCACCAAACACCGCGATCATCGAGATCTCCCCTCACTCTCGCGGTGTTTGAAGCCGCCGCCGCAAACCACCAGCGTCTCAAATGCTTCCTCTGTCCTCAACAACACGATCTGCCCCACAGACCGCACCTGCCTCTGGGTATGAGGGGCGCTGGGGCTCCGAAATGCCCACGACCATCACAGGAGCCTCTGTCTTATGCTGCACATGCTCGCCACACCGCCCTACACCTGCACCGCCCAGGAACCTATACTAATCCCCCCTCATAGGTAAACATCACTCTGCTACCCACTGAGCCGCCTCTGCGCTCTGCAACCCACTGAGCCGCCTCTGCGCTCTGCTACCCACTGAGCCGCCTCTGCGCTCTGCTACCCACTGAGCCGCCTCTGCGCTCTGCTACCCACTGAGCCGCCTCTGCGCTCTGCTACCCACTTAGCCGCCTCTGCGCTCTGCTACCCACTGAGCCGCCTCTGCGCTCTGCTACTCACTGAGCCGCCACTGCGCTCTGCTACCCACTGAGCCGCCTCTGTGCTCTGCTACCCACTGAGCCGCCTCTGCACTCTGCTACCCACTGAGCCGCCTCTGCGCTCTGCTACCCACTGAGCCGCCTCTGCGCTCTGCTACCCACTGAGCTGCCTCTGCGCTCTGCTACCCACTGAGCCGCCTCTGCGCTCTGCTACCCACAGAGCTGCCTCTGCGCTCTGCTACCCACTCACCCGCCTGTACACACACAATTCATTTCACCGCGCTCCCGATGCAATTGCATCGGGCATTTTTACTAGTTAAAGGGAACCTGTCACCCCAAATCACCCTTGTAAACTGTAAATACATGTCCCTGAAGCATAACACCACAGTCCTACACATCCCTTTGTGGTGTTTTACTTCAATATGAAAGTGCACTTTAGTCGTTTGCCAACTTACAAAATCCATGGCAGTGGGGCGTTCCCAGGCCTCTTTGTCCAAGAGGCGGTTCCCCTGTGTGCCGCTGTATTACGCCCTAATGGGCGTTTGTTCAATCTTTCTAGCGCGGGCACGAATCCTAATCTCGCGCCCGTGACGTCACGGTCATGTGATGCCGTGACGCGTCAATTCAGGGCGGGCGGGGCGCTGTTGTGTGACGCGCACCCGCCGACTTCAGTAAGCGATCTGCGCATGCGCTGAAGTTGGCCAGTGCGCGTTCACAGACAGAGGCGCATGCGCAGATCGCTTACTGAAGTCGGCGGGTGCGCGTCACACAACAGCGCCCGCCCGCCCCTGAATTGACGCGTCACGGCATCACATGACCGTGACGTCACGGGCGCGAGATTAGGATTCGTGCCCGCGCTAGAAAGATTGAACAAACGCCCATTAGGGCGTAATACAGCGGCACACAGGGGAACCGCCTCTTGGACAAAGAGGCCTGGGAACGCCCCACTGCCATGGATTTTGTAAGTTGGCAAACGACTAAAGTGCACTTTCATATTGAAGTAAAACACCACAAAGGGATGTGTAGGACTGTGGTGTTATGCTTCAGGGACATGTATTTACAGTTTACAAGGGTGATTTGGGGTGACAGGTTCCCTTTAAGTATATTCTTCAGAGGAATGGCATGCATGGGCATCATTCATGGCAAAGCCTCTCCTTAAACTCATGAACGAAAAAGCTGCCTACAATTTGCATGGGCCCATGCTGAAAAATGTGAAGAATAATGGGACTCTATACTCTGGGGTGATAAAACTAAGATAAATGTTTTTGGAACTAATGGAAATGACGAAAAAAACAAAAGCTTAACACACTGCAGATGATTTCAAAGCTTCAGCTTCAATATCATGGTTGGTGCCCGTCCTTTACGTCTGAGCTTTTTTTTCTTTATTTTCATTTGTTATATTTGCCACAAGCTCCACTGTCTTTACATGATGTGCCTGTATTCATCATTTAATCATGGATTAATAAGCAAGTACTTTGGAATTTTGTATCGATTGGTGTGAAGTGTCGTCTTTTCCTATGAATTGTTCTTGGAACTAATGACTTCAAAACTGTATGGTGTTGGAAAGGTGACAAGCAGATATGGGTGAACCTGCAGATGTTCGAGTTCAGTGGATCTTAATGGAATTTTTAAAAAGTCCAGTTCGGGACTAGACTTGACCCGAACTTGAGCCCAAACCCCAAATAAGTGTATGGGAACCCGAACTTAAGCTTTAAAATAGTGGCTAGGGAGGCTGCAAAACAAAGCAAAATTGTGAATAATCAGTTAAATTATACTTACCATGCTTCCATGCTGCTCTCAAGGCCACTTTACACACACCAACTTCTGTGACCAACTTCTGAACAGATCTCTGGTTGCAGTGAAATCATGGATACATTGTTCCATTTGTACACAGCCACAACATGGAACAATGTGTCTATGATTTCACTGCAACCAGAGATCTGTTCAGAAGTTGGTCACAGAAGTTGCTGTGTGTAAAGCGGCCCTAACACTTGCTTCCAGATCTCTTTATTAAGCCTCATACGTATTGACTGCTTCCACTTCCTCGCACACCATCTGTGATTGGTTGCAATCATATGCCCTCTGTGCCGGCGTCTGTGAAATGGTTGCTGTACACACATACACTAACGCAAAAATCTATTATATAATCGCGAATCGGAAAAGCGCCCCTCCGCGCGCACTTTTCGATGTCGTCATGTGGATACGAATTTAACATTGGGCGCGAAGCGCCCAATGCTGTGCGAGCAATGGCCGCGAGGCCATTGCGAGCCGCTGGCCCAAAATCGATCCACAGCCTCGGCTACAACCTTACCGATTTACCGCTCAGGTAGCGCGAGCAATGGCCGCGAGGCCATTGCGAGTCGCTGCCTGAGCCGCAACTCGCTCCCCGGGGACCATGGAGCGGAGGCGGCACAGCCGCCTCCGCTCCCCGCTACCCACAACTCGCCCCCCCAATGTCCGCACAGCCTCACCCAGGTCCAAACAGGCCCCCCATGTCCGCATAGCCGCCCCCCCATCTCCGCACAGCCACCCCCATGTCCGCACACCCACCGCCATGTCCGCACAGCCCCCCCCCATGTCCGCACAGCCACCCCATGTCCGCACAGCCCCCCCATGTCCGCACACACCACCCCCATGTCCGCACAGCCACCCCCATGTCCGCACAGCCCCCCCATGTCCGCACACCCACCCCCATGTCCGCACACCCACCCCGCAACAAAACCACCCCGCCGCACCTAAGGCCCTACCCCCTAAGTCCGCCCCACCCCTACACGCTAAGCCCCGACCACCTAACCCCCGACCCGCAGCATCCTAAGCCCCGCCGATACCCCCTAAGCCCCGCCGTCTACCCCTAAGCCACCGCCGCCCCTAAGCCCCTACCCCCTAAGCCCCGCAGCAGCCCCTAAGCCCCTACCCCCTAAGCCCCGTAGCATCCTAGGCCCCCGCCGATACCCCCTAAGCCATGCCGCCTACCCCCTAAGGCACCGCCGCCCCTAAGCCCCTACCCCCTAACCCCGTAGCATCCTAGGCCCCCGCGATACCCCTAAGTCCGCCGCACCCGTACACGCTAAGCCCCGACCACCTAACCCCCGGCCCGCAGCATCCTAAGCCCCCGCCGATACCCCCTAAGCCCCGCCGTCAACCCCCTGCCCCTCTCGCTAAAGCCCTACACCCTAAGCCCCCGCAGTCCCCTAACCTAACGCCGCTGTCACCTAAGGCCCTACACCCGAAGCCCCCGCCGTCCCCTAACCTAACGTCCCCGTCGATCACTTACATGCCTTCAAGTCATCTGATCGTCCGTCCGATCCACAAGTCCTCCGTCCGGCCAGGCGTCCTCTTCCTCCGGCCCCGGGGGTCTTCTCTCTTCTTTCCGTCATCTCCGCTTCTTCGTCCGGCCCCGGGGATCTTCTGTCTTCTTTTCGCAAACTTCCACCTCCGACGTCCTCTTCCTTCTCATTAAGATAGAATGGACGAAAAATCCGCCATTCTACCTCAATGAGATCTGAGGCCCTCTTCTGATTGGTCGCTGTATACTGCCCTCAGCCAATCAGAAGAGCCCCTCATTTTTTCATTATTTTTAAATTATTTTTTAATTCTTTTTTTTATTATTAAATTTATTTATTTTTTTAAGTGACACTGAGACACAGTTCTCATTCAGGTCCGCATTTTTTTTTTTTTATTATTATTTTTATTTAATTATTTATTATTTTTTAATTATTTTTTTATTATTTTTTATTTAGTTTTAAATTCTTTTTTTTATTATTAAATTTATTTATTTTTTTACTTGCGAGTGAGACACAGTTCTCATTCAGGTCCGCCTTTTTTTTTCCCCATTGACATACATTAGCGGTGTGTCTGCGATTTTATGGCCGGCCACCTGGTTCTATTTGTCGGCCCTAAAATCGCGGACACACCGCTAATGCATGTCTATGGGCAGTCAGCCCGATTTCGGATTGGACGCCAAACAATCAGAATTCGAGCTGACTGCCCATAGACATGCATTAGCGGTGTGTCCGCGATTTTAGGGCCGACAAATAGAACCAGGTGGCCGGCCATAAAATCGCCGACACACCGCTAATGTATGTCAATGGGGAAAAAAAAAGGCGGACCTGAATGAGAACTGTGTCTCACTCGCAAGTAAAAAAATAAATAAATTTAATAATAAAAATAATAATAAAAAAATAATTAAAAAATAATAAAAAAATAATAAATAATTAAATAAAAATAATAATAAAAAAAAAAAAAAAAAACGGACCTGAATGAGAACTGCGTCTCAGTCTGACTTAAAAAAATAAATAAAAAATAATAAATAATTCAATAAAAATAATAATAAAAAAATTAAATATATGCTAATTATATCAGCCCTTCCAGCGGACCTGAATGAGAACTGGGTCTCAGCCTAAATAATAAATTTAATAATAAAAAAAATAATTAAAAAATAATTAAAAAATAATAAAAAAAATAAATAAAAAATAATAAATAATTCAATAAAAATAATAATAAAAAAATTAAATATATGCTAATTATATCAGCCCTTCCAGCGGACCTGAATGAGAACTGGGTCTCAGCCTAAATAATAAATTTAATAATAAAAAAAATAATTAAAAAATAATTAAAAAATAATAAAAAAATAAATAAAAAATAATAAATAATTCAATAAAAATAATAATAAAAAAATTAAATATATGCTAATTATATCAGCCCTTCCAGCGGACCTGAATGAGAACTGGGTCTCAGCCTAAATAATAAATTTAATAATAAAAAAAATAATTAAAAAATAATAAAAAAATAAATAAAAAATAATAAATAATTCAATAAAAATAATAATAAAAAAATTAAATATATGCTAATTATATCAGCCCTTCCAGCGGACCTGAATGAGAACTGGGTCTCAGCCTAAATAATAAATTTAATAATAAAAAAAATAATTAAAAAATAATAAAAAAAAATAAAAAAATAATAAATAATTCAATAAAAATAATAATAAAAAAATTAAATATATGCTAATTATATCAGCCCTTCCAGCGGACCTGAATGAGAACTGGGTCTCAGCCTAAATAATAAATTTAATAATAAAAAAAATAATTAAAAATAATTAAAAAATAATAAAAAAATAAATAAAAAATAATAAATAATTCAATAAAAATAATAATAAAAAAAATTAAATATATGCTAATTATATCAGCCCTTCCAGCGGACCTGAATGAGAACTGGGTCTCAGCCTAAATAATAAATTTAATAATAAAAAAAAATAATTAAAAAATAATTAAAAAATAATAAAAAAATAAATAAAAAATAATAAATAATTCAATAAAAATAATAATAAAAAAATTAAATATATGCTAATTATATCAGCCCTTCCAGCGGACCTAAATGAGAACTGGGTCTCAGCCTAAATAATAAATTTAATAATAAAAAAAATAATTAAAAAATATTAAAAAATAATAAAAAAAAAATAAAAAATAATAAATAATTCAATAAAAATAATAATAAAAAATTTAAATATATGCTAATTATATCAGCCCTTCCAGCGGACCTGAATGAGAACTGGGTCTCAGCCTAAATAATAAATTTAATAATAAAAAAAATAATTAAAAAATAATTAAAAAATAATAAAAAAATAAATAAAAAATAATAAATAATTCAATAAAAATAATAATAAAAAAATTAAATATATGCTAATTATATCAGCCCTTCCAGCGGACCTGAATGAGAACTGGGTCTCAGCCTAAATAATAAATTTAATAATAAAAAAATAATTAAAAAATAATAAAAAAATAAATAAAAATAATAAATAATTCAATAAAAATAATAATAAAAAAATTAAATATATGCTAATTATATCAGCCCTTCCAGCGGACCTGAATGAGAACTGGGTCTCAGCCTAAATAATAAATTTAATAATAAAAAAAATAATTAAAAAAATAAATAAAAATAATAAATAATTCAATACAAATAATAATATTAATGCTAATAATAATGTTATAATGCTATTATTAATGCTAATAATGCTATTATTAATGCTATTAATGCTAATAATAATGCTATTAATGCTATTAATAATGTTATTAATGCTATTATTAATGCTAATAATGCTATTATTAATGCTATTTATGCTAATAATAATGCTATTAATGCTATATAATAATGCATTAATTAATACTATTAATTATGCTATTAATGCTATTAATGCTAATATTTATCCTATTAATGCTATTAATATTGCTATTAATGCTATTATTAATGCTAATAATGCTATTATTAATGCTATTAATGCTAATAATAATGCTATTAATGCTATTAATAATGTTATTAATCCTATTATTAATGCTAATAATGCTATTATTAATGCTATTAATGCTAATAATAATACTATTAATGCTATTAATAATGTTATTAATGCTATTATTAATGCTAATAATGTTATTATTAATGCTATTAATGCTAATAATAATGCTATTAATGCTATTAATAATGTTATTAATGCTATTATTAATGCTAATAATTCTATTATTAATGCTATTAATGCTAATAATAATGCTATTAATGCTATTAATAATGTTATTAATGCTATTATTAATGCTAATAATGCTATTAATAATGCTATTAATGCTAATAATAATGCTATTAATGCTATTAATACTGTTATTAATGCTCATAATACTGCTATTAATGCTCTTTATGCTAATACTAATGCTATTAATGCTATTTTTTATGCTATTAATTCTATTATTTATGCTATTAATGCTATTAATAATGCTATTAATAATGCTATTAATCCTATTAATGCTATTAATAATGCTATGCATGCTATTAATAATACTATTAATGCCAATAATGCTCATAATAATGCTATTAATGCTATTAATAATGTTATTAATGCTATTATTAATGCTAATAATGCTATTATTAATGCTATTAATGCTAATAATAATGCTATTAATGCTATTAATAATGTTATTAATGCTATTATTAATGCTAATAATGCTATTATTAATGCTAATTATGCTAATAATAATGCTATTAATGCTATTAATAATGCTATTAATGCTATTATTAATGCTATTTATGCTAATAATAATGCTATTAATGCTATTAATAATGCTATTAATGCTATTATTGTTTTTTTTTTTTATAATTCTTTATTTTTCGTTTTATAGTAACAATAGAAAAAAGAACCAAAACTTACAGATTCAATCATCTTGCAAGTACAAAGAACTGTTCTTAATAAAATGTATTCTCATTAATTGAATCACGAATCAGTTTCTAATAGTCAATAAGCTTGATAAAAGTATTCAATTTACTATAGCAATATTAAAACTAACTCTGGCATGAAAAACAAGCTGTCTAGTATAACACATCGGAGTTGTTTGCCAGTCATAATTATAAAACAAGCATAACGTACTCCATAGGTATCCGTCTATTACCAATAATAATGACAATGAAAGACAAAAAAAAAACAAAAAAGAAAAGAAAAGATAGGAAACACATAAAGAAAGAAAAGAGTAGAATAGACCAGAACGGGGGATAGGATGGGTGGTGGGGTATGAAGAGGGGTAGAAGGGAGGGTAAGGTAGGGGTCTCGTGAAGTTACCAAACCTCAATGGAGTAAAAGGAACTCTCAATCGCACCCATTTACTAACCAGTTCTTAAGAGCAAGTTCCTCAGGAGCTTCTGTGAGACTTATACAGGTCAGATTGTTGGAAACTCATCCAATTAAACCACGTGTTTCTGAACTTCTCATATGAATCATGTATAGCTGATGTCAGGTCCTCGAGAAGCATGAGGTCGTTCACCTTCTCTATCCACATAGCCACAGAAGGACATGTCTCCTTTTTCCAAAGTATCGGAATGCAGGATCTCGCAGCCATGACTAAGAACCTCAACAGTGTATGTTTATATTTGTTTGGTGGAATCCTACAGTGGTGCAACATGAAGAGGCCAGGATCTAACTCATCCGTGTATCCCGTAACTTGCCTTGTAATCTTTTTCACCTCCGACCAGAATGGTTGGAGCTTCGCACACTCCCAGAACACGTGTAGTATTGTACCATCCGCCCCACCACACCTCCAGCACTTCGGGTCTATAGAAGGAAAGAGTCTATGCAAATAAGCTGGGACTCTATACCATCTCGTCAATAATTTATAATTTGCCTCCTGCAGCTTTGAGCTTATCGAGGTAGAGTGAGCTAAAGAATAAATTGCAGATCTCTGTTCTGTAGACAGTTTGAGACCAAGATCTGTCTCCCATCGCAGCATGAAATGGGGAGTCGGGAGGTCCGGTGGAGAAATCAAACACGCGTATGTCTGTGATAAAGCATGCCTACAGTCAACTGTGGTAGAGCATAGAGATTCAAACAGTGTCTTAGGATTTAAAAACGTCCTCTTAGGAGGGAGTCTATGAAGATAATGTACAAGTTGTACACATCTCCAGAAACCAGAGCCGTCGGGTAGGTAATTGAATTAAGTTGTTCAATGGTTGGCCACGCTTCTCCCTCACTCCATTTTTCAATCCTATCCAGACCTGCTTTTATCCAACGTTGGAACACGGGGTCATCAAGACTTGGTCGAAAGTCCGGGTGACTAAGGATCGGACTCAAGACAGAGGCAGATGGTATCATTAAGGATCTAACTAACGTGTGATCACAAATCTTGAGAGTAGACCCAATTGTCGGATGGTCATATAATAACTCTTCTTTTCGAAGTGACACCCAGGGTAATGTCTGAAGTCTGAAAGGAGTAAAATCCTGTTCGATTTGTACCCACAATTTATTTGTACCATGCCTGCACCAATCTATTACCCGCGTGAGGTGGGTGGCTATGTAATACAGTTTGATATTTGGGAGATTCACACCACCATCTTTTTTGCGTCTATACAGGATTGATCTCGCTAGACGTGGTTTCGAGTTATTCCAGATGAATTTTGTCTGCAGTTGTGCAATTGTCTTAAAGAAGGATAATGGAATGGTGATAGGTAATGTCTGTAGGTAATATAATATCCTCGGAAGGATATTCATTTTGAAAAGTTGGCATCTACCAGCCCATGTGAAAGTAGACAATAGCCATCTCTCACAGTCTACTGTAATTGACCGCAGCAGTGAAGGAAAATTTGCACCATACAGATCTCTAACATCTGGAGTAATCTGTACCCCTAAATAGCGAAGAGATTTAGGAGACCAATGAAATGTAAAGGCGTTCTGTATTCTAGTAATTCGACTCAGGGGAAGCGACACATTTAGGGCCTCAGATTTTGATCTATTTATTTTAAAATTGGAGAGAGTGTAATATGTCTCCAATTCTTTCAATAAAATGGGGAGAGAAACCTCTGGATTTGTTTAGAAAGAACAGGAGATCGTCTGCATATGCCGCAATTTTATGTACACCTGATTTTACTTGCATGCCTGAAATATCTCCATTCATTCGGACATGACGCAATAACGGTTCGAGAGTCAAAATAAAAATTAATGGGGACAACGGGCATCCCTGACGCGTGCCATTGTTAATATCAAATGACTCCGAAAGGATCCCGTTGACCCGCACTCTTGCCGACGGGACGGAGTACAGAGAGAGCACCCAACCAAGCATCTTAGCTCCCAATCCGATGTGAGACAGTGTCTCTTTAATAAAAGTCCAATGTACGCGATCGAACGCTTTTTCTGCGTCTGTAGATAGTAACATCAGCGGGGTTTTAGATGTCTTGGCTGTATAAATTAAGTCTATAGCTTTGGTGGTGTTGTCTCTGGCCTCCCTACCCGTGACAAATCCCGTCTGATCTGGGTGAATCAAGTCCGGTATGAACGGGGAGAGTCTTGCCGCCAAAATTTTTGCAAAAAGCTTAATATCTACGTTCAGCAGGGATATTGGGCGGTAACTGGAGCATAGCAGAGGATCTTTCCCTGGTTTATGAATCACTGTTATATTAGCTCTTAATGCATCTTTGGGTGGTGTAGATATCGCCAAGGCATTAAAAAGGCTTTTAGGTGTGGCAATAGAGCTTCTTTTAATTTTTTATAATAACCAACCGTAAACCCATCTGGGCCAGGTGCTTTCCCCGATTTAGATGAGGACAACGCATCTTCAATCTCCTGATCTGAGATAGGCATCTCTAAGGATTGCGAAACTGAATCCGCCAATTTCGGCATAGCCGAAGATGTAATATATTTTCTTATGCGTGATGTAAGTGCATTCAATGCTACCGGCGCTTTATTCGTGTCAAGATTATACAAAGCGGTATAGTAATGTTTGAATGCCTCAGCTATGTCGTGGGGAAACTTTGAGCGTTTTGAGGTATCTGGGTGTGATATTTCAGAAACATACGTAGTAGCTCTGCAAATTCTAGAGGCCCTCGCCAAAGCTCTACCGGACTTATTCCCATATTCATAGAAATGTCTACGGCATCTGGTAAGTACCCCTTTTGCCTTATATAGTAAAGTAGTGCGTAGCTTCTCCCTAACATCTAATAGTTCTCTCTTCAGATCAGGGAGAGAGTGACGTTTATGCCTAGTTTCGAGGTCTCTCAGACTAACCATTAGATCTTGGATTTCTGTATCTCTAATTTTCTTAAGTCGGGCACCATGTTTGATTAAAATGCCTCGAACTACACACTTGTGAGCCTCCCACACTCCCCCAGGTGTCACATCTGTGGAAACATTTAAATCAAAGTAATCCTTCAATGATTTAGAGACGTCCGCTAGGACTACTGTGTCTTCTAATAAAGAAGCGTTTAGCCTCCATTGCCACTGTCTTGGGATCGGGGAGTGGAGCATAAGGGAAATCTTAACCAAGGCATGGTCTGAAAAGGAAATCGGCTCAATAGAAGCATCTATTAGTTGTGTCAGATCAGTGTGTCTCAGGAGAAAGAAGTCAAGTCTAGAATATACGTCATGTATTGGGGAGTAAAAGGTATAGTCTTTAGAAGTAGGGAACAAGAGGCGCCAAGCATCTAGTAATTGGTGATCATGGAGCGCTCTGTTCAACCTTCTAATAGCTGCTTTAGACATACTAGACCTGCCTCGAGACGTGTCAAGGTCGGGGTCAAGTGTAACATTGAAATCTCCCCCTAGAACCAGCGTTCCCTCTGCGAAGACCTCAATTTTATCTAAAAACTGCAGGAGCGTTGTGATCTGACCAGAGTTAGGGAGGTATAGCGAGGCAAATGTATATGTTCTGGAGGCGATCTTACCTTTTACCATAAGGAGTCTTCCGTTGCCACCACTGCAGGAGTCCACAAATTCCCATGGTATCGACCTCGATATCACGATACTGGAACCAGAAGAGTGTGAATTATTAGATAAGCTGTGATATGATGAAGGAAACCAATGACTGGAGAGCTTATAAGGCTTGTTCTCGCACATATGAGTCTCCTGAAGAAAAGCAACATGAATTTTGTTAGTTTTCAAATAGTTAAACAAAATAGATCTTTTCCCTGCATCATGTAGACCTTGCACATTCAGCGTGCCAATTTGTATAGCAGATAGGGTGCTATGTGTCATAGTGTTCCCTTCTGCTAACTAGGAACTTCAAGAAAAAAAGGGGACCAAGGTACAGGAAAGAGGGGGAGGTAAGAGGGGAGGGAGGTGTAGAGGAGTGTAAAACAAAGAGATTGAGAAAAAAGATTAAAGGGAAGATAAGACTATTTTAGTCTAAGCCGGTCAAGCCAGCAAATCAACTCTCTCTAAGAAAACAGAAAAGAGAAAGAGAGAGAGTCGTAGGGACCGTAACTGACCAAAAGGCAACGATCTACAGACCCAGGACTCTTGTATATCATCAAGATCATCTCTTTACACCACATTATCAACTTCTTTAAAAGTCAACAAGAAAAAGTTGCAATCGATAAAAGGGAAAAAGCAACACAAAACCCTTAATAAATTTGTTATACGTAACGTATGCACTATCTTTTTATATAACAATTGTTACCAGGCAGACCAGTCCAGAGCAATTCTGGATGAGGTCTGAGGCATCAACCTCATATAGCTCAATCAGTTCCAACAAAGGTGGATCAGGAGTCTCATGTTGGTAAGTCCTCTGCAAACGCCTCGTCTCTTCCGCCCCTCGGGCTGCCAGGCTGTGACGAGGGCGTACGTGGAGCATTGCCACTCCGTGTCTTCCTCTTGCGGAGAGCATCTGAAAGGGAACTGCGTTGGCGGCCCATTGTTGTGAACCTCTGAAATCCTTCCAAAGAGAGCCAATCCGGGATCGGGATGGATGGGATATCCAAGAACGAAAATAGTCCAGGAAGGTCATCCCTATGCCAAAGATAATATGTCTTGTTGTTTCTTCTCACTATAAGATGGAAGGGATGACCCCAGCGGTACGTGGCTCCCCGCTCTTTAATCTTCACAAGTAAGGGGCGCAGCTGCCGTCGCATATACAAGGTGCGACTAGAAACATCTGGGAAGAGGCGTACATTTACGTTGTCAATCAGAATGTCGCCAAAAGACCAAGCCGCTTGTATCAGAGCATCCTTGTCTGTAAAATTATGAAATCTACACAGAACATCTCTGGGGTTGTCTGGGTCAATTGGGCCAGGGCGAGATACTCTATGTATCCTATCAATTTTATATGATGAGCCTGGTGATCTTTGTGTTACCGTATTAAAGATGTCTAGAGTCCTGTCAAGGAGCATATTAGCTGTAATGGTCTCAGGCAATCCTTTCAGGCGTATGTTGTTGCGCCTTTCCCTATTCTCCTGGTCATCTGCTTGTAGAATCAGGGCAACAATATGTGCATTAGAGCGTGTAGCATGTCTCTCCAAGGCAGTGACTCTCTCTTCAATGGCAGCTATGGTCTCAGACACAGCAGTGGATTGTGACTTTAGAGTCTCTATATCCTCCTTAATGGGGCTCAGGGCTTTGGCTTGGGATGCCTCCATGCGGGCCATTAAACAGTCTAGGTCTTGTCTGGTGGGTAGAGCAGCAATCATGCTCCTAATAGCCCTCAGTTCAGAGTAGGAGCTGCTGGACTGGTCTGAAGCAGGCACCATTATTGCAGCCTGTGTAGGGGAGGGGGGAGTATCCCTCCATGTCTCCTCGGTCTCCTCTCCAGTGTCTGCAATCTCCTCTAATGTTTCCACAACTGCAGACTCCCTTGATCTCTCCTTCCCCTTATCTGAGGAGCTGATAACAGCTGTTACCTGGCTTCCAGTGCTTTGTTTGTGGGGGTTTCTCTGTGGCAGCTGTGAAGGTGACTGTGCCTGCAGCTTCTGAGCATGAGGTCTTCCCTGTGCCATTACAGAGGAGCGTGCTGCCTTTCCTCCTGCAGTCCCAAACAGTTTTGCCATGCCTGCCTCTCTCCCTTGTTTCTCAGGAGGTGTCAGGGCTGTCACAGCATCTTCAGGCTTCTTTCTCCGTGACATTGGAGCAGAGATTGTTGAAGTTGAATAGCTCTATAAAGTCCACGGTCTGCAGAGCTGATGGAGGTGCTTTCCTACACTTCCATGGCCAGTCACGCCTAATGCTATTATTTATGCTATTAATGCTATTAATGCTAATATTTATCCTAATGTATTATTAATGCTATTAATGCTAATAATAATGCTATTAATGCAATTAATGCTAATTAATTAATGCTATTAATGCTATTAATAATGTTATTAATGCTATTATTAATGCTAATAATGCTGCTATTATTAATGCTATTAATGCTAATAATAATGCTATGAATGCTAATTAATAATGCTATTAATGCTATAATTATGCTATTAATGCTATTAATGCTAATATTTATCCTATTAATGCTATTAATGCTATTAATTAATGCTATTCATGCTATAATTATTGCTATTAATGCTATTTATGCTAATACTAATGCTATTAATGCTATTTTTTATGCTATTAATTCTATTATTTATGCTATTAATGCTATTAATAATGCTATTAATAATGCTATTAATCCTATTAATGCTATTAATAATGCTATTCATGTATTAATAATACTATTAATGCTATTAATGCTAATAATAATGCTATTAATGCTATTAATAATGTTATTAATGCTATTATTAATGCTAATAATGCTATTATTAATGCTATTTATGCTAATAATAATGCTATTAATGCTATTAATAATGCTATTAATGCTATTATTTATGCTATTAATGCTAATATTTATCCTATTAATGGTATTATTAATGCTATTAATGCTAATAATAATGCTATTAATGCTAATAATAATGCTATTAATGCTATTAATAATGTTAATAATGCTATTATTAATGCTAATAATGCTATTATAATTGCTATTAATGCTAATAATAATGCTATTAATGCTATTAATTATGCTATTAATGCTATTAATTATGCTATTAATGCTAATATTTATCCTATTAATGGTATTAATTAATGCTATTAATAATGCTATTAATGCTAATATTTATCCTATTAATGCTATTAATGCTATTAATAATGCTATTAATGCTATTAATTATGCTATTATTGCTATTAATGCTAATATTTTATCCTATTCATGGTATTATTAATGCTATTAATGCTAATAATAATGCTATTAATGCTATTTAATGCTAATAATAATGCTATTAATGCTATTAATAATGTTATTAATGCTATTATTAATGCTAATAATGCTATTATTAATGCTATTAATGCCAATAATAATGCTATTAATAATGCTATTAATGCTATTAATGCTAATATTTATCCTATTAATGCTATTAATGCTAATAATAATGCTATTAATGCTATTAATAATGCTATTAATGCTATTAATTATGCTATTAATGCTATCAATGCTAATATTTATCCTATTAATGGCATTATTTATGCTATTAATGCTAATAATAATGCTATTAATGCTAATAATAATGCTATTAATGCTATTAATAATGTTATTAATGCTATTATTAATGCTATTAATGCTATTATTAATGCTATTAATGCTAATAATAATGCTATAATGCTATTAATAATGCTATTAATACTATTAATTATGCTATTAATGCTATTAATGCTAATATTTATCCTATTAATGCTATTAATATTGCTATTAATGCTAATAATAATGCTATTAATGCTATTAATAATGTTATTAATGCTATTATTAATGCTAATAATGCTATTATTAATGCTATTAATGCTAATAAT
Organism: Allobates femoralis; assembly: GCA_033576535.1. NCBI lineage: Eukaryota > Metazoa > Chordata > Amphibia > Anura > Aromobatidae > Allobates > Allobates femoralis. Next base: position 25,241 of record JARQOC010001204.1, on the reverse strand, counting down.
AATGCTATTAATGCTATAATGCTATTAATAATGTTATTAATCCTATTATTAATGCTAATAATGCTATTATTAATGCTATTAATGCTAATAATAATACTATTAATGCTATTAATAATGTTATTAATGCTATTATTAATGCTAATAATGTTATTATTAATGCTATTAATGCTAATAATAATGCTATTAATGCTATTAATAATGTTATTAATGCTATTATTAATGCTAATAATGCTATTATTAATGCTATTAATGCTAATAATAATGCTATTAATGCTATTAATAATGTTATTAATGCTATTATTAATGCTAATAATGCTATTAATAATGCTATTAATGCTAATAATAATGCTATTAATGCTATTAATACTGTTATTAATGCTCATAATACTGCTAATAATGCTATTAATACTGCTATTACTGCTAATAATAATGCTATGGCTTATATTATTGCTATTGATGATGCGATTATTATTTAAAAATGTTTAAAAAAACAATAAACATATTTTAGATACCCGATGCATTTGCATTAGGCTAACAGCTATAACTACTATAATCAAATTAATGCACGTTCTAGAATCCCGATGCATTTGCATCGGGCTCACAGCTAGTAAATAAATAATTGGAAATAATGGTGTGGGGTCGACCATATTTTTGATTCTCAGCAAAGATAAAACAGACAGCTGTGGTCTGCAACCACCAGCTGTGCGCTATATATTGTCTGTGTATCCAAATTTGTGGAACCCCACACAGTTTTTTCCTAATTAATTAAATAAATCATTTAAAAAAATCTGTATGGGTTCCCCCACCCCCCAATTTTGATACTCAGCCCAGATAAAGCACACAGCTGGGCCTGGTTATTAACAGTGAGCTAGTTAATCACCATTTTGCTTCCATAATTTTTGGGCCTCCCCAGCCCCAAAATACCAACCTGCAGCCGCTCCAGAATTTGGCGCATTCATTAGATGCACTAAATAATGATGCTTAATGTAGGTCTTCCCGATTGCCCTGGTGCTGTGGCAATCAGGGTAATATAAGGGGTCTATGAAAGCTGTGATTTGTCAAAAATCACATCTGCCATCAAGCTCTACGTTAGTAATGGGTAGGGGTCTATGAGACCCCAATTACCAACCTGTAAATCAAAACAAATAAATACAAACACAGAAAAAATCAAGTTTTGTCACAAACTGCATCGCAATTTGGTGCATTTTTTTGCCAGGAGCTGCAGTTAAACATATTGAACTGAATGCAAGACGTTTTGTGACAAAACTTCACTAAAAAATGCATCAAAACTGCATCAAAAAGTGCATTGCAGTTTTGCTGCATTTTTTTCCCAGGAGATGCAGATGAACACATTGAATTCAAAGTATGTAGTTTTGTCTCAAAACCACATCAAAAACCGTATTGCAATTTTAGTGGGGTTTTTTTGCCAGAAGATGCAGATGAATGCATTGAACTCAATGCATACAGTTCTTTGACAAAACTTCACTAAAAAACACATCAGAACTGCATGACAAACAGTGTAGCAGTTTTGGTGCTTTACACATTAAATCTATTAATCCAAGACCAAGGTCAACAGAATTCACTAACGGTCCATGGTTGTGAGTGAACTCAGTTGATCCCTGGTGCCAGATTAACCAATTACAGGACATGGCGGCAAGGCAATCCGGCAGCGGGTTCAACAGAGTTCACTGATGGCAGCGTGGAAGCCCTCCAGTGACGTCACCACTTTTCACAGCCGAGGGCTTTCACGCAGCTGTCAGTGTGGCCCCAGAAGCAGCAGTAAGAAGACTTTTTTCCATCAGTGCAGCTTCTGGGATGTAGCTGAGCAGGGATCGTCAATGTATGTTGGACTACTTCTGACCTGGGGTGTTTTTTGGGGTTAATAAAGTGATGAAAGTGAGTGTGTTTTTTCATTTGTGTTTATTTCTTTTGACTTACAGGTTAGTGATGATGGGTTCTCATAGACCTCTATCTCACAGTAAGTAACCTAGGGCTTGATGGCAGCTGTGATTTTTGATAAACCACAGCTGTCATTAACCCCTTATATTACCCCGATTGCCACAGCACCAGGGCAATTGGGAAGAGGCATGTATAGCACAAGGATTTGACACACCTAATAGATTCACCAAATTCTGGGGTGGCTGCGTGCTGGGATTTTGAGGCTTGGGGGGCCCAATAACCATAGGCCTCCCCAGGCCGAGAATACCAACGCCCAGCCATGTGCTTTATCTTGGCTGAGTATCAAAATATGGGGGACCTCATGCATGTCGTTTTTTAAAATGTATTATTTATTTTTACAGCAGTGTGTGTGTATGGCAACCAATCACAGATGCCGGTACAGAGGGCGTCTAACTGCAACCCAATCCCAGACGGTAGGCGAGAGCGAAGCAGTGAATATGTATGAGTCTTAGTGAGCAGAACCAGAAGCGCAGCAAGAATGATATAACTAGTTAATTACCATTTTGCTTACTTTTTGTAGCCCCCTGGCTGAACCAAAACAGTAACACAGATTTCCCGAAGAAGTGCATGTTCAGGGTCTTTGCACAAGCACTAGGTGTTCTTTATGGACCCCAAACATTACAGTTTGGCTTTGTCCATCCCTAGTGAGGAGTACAAAAAAAAATGCATAGTGCTTACTGTAAGACGTGATGGTTGCAGTGTCCCTATGTAGAGCTACATTGTATTGTATTGTATTGTATCATGAATTATTTGATGAAATGGTCCTTATTGAAAGAAAAGATGCTACCATCACTTCATGCCCTTCGTAGACGTGCACTTTTACAACATATCAATGATACAAAATACACTTCTGTGGCCATTGTTGCATTTCTGAGAAAAACAGTTTGAGAGTAATTCACAGACCAATTATGTCTCCTAATCTGAACCCAATTAACATCTATGGGTACGGACACACTGGCGTGAAAGTTGGACGACTGAAATCGCATTGCAGTCAGACCAATGTTATTCTATGTCCGAGAGAACATTGGCAAGTGTTGGACCCTTTTTTCTCATCCAGATAATGGACGGAAAACAAATGGCAACACGCTGCAACAGTATGCGATTAACGCGCGAGACCAATGCAAGTGTATGGGTCCGACAAAATCACGGACCGCACACGGAAAGCACATGGACCTTCCGAGAGGCATCCATTTTTTTAACTGATACATTATCATTCTGCAGCTCAGAACACTGTTAAATGGATTGCACACGGACAGCAGTCGGATGTGATCTGAGAAAAATGTCAGACACTCACGAAGCAGTTGGATGCAAAACAGAGCAAAAAAACAGACAACACTCATCCAACTCTCCTGAATGAGAAACAGACCATATTTTTTCATGCCAGTGTGTTTCCACCCTATGGAGAATTCTGAAAAGACAAGCTGAGCATCACTCTTCATCCAGCATTCAAATAAATTAATTTGCATAAATATCTATGAGTCGGTTGACAGGGTAAGGGGTACTCGGATACCAGGACAGATGGTCACTTTGATGGGGGATCACGGCTGGTCGGTTCCCGGTTCCGTGCCCTGGACCCTCATTGGTGGGGATGGTGGGGGATGATGATGATGATGGATGGGGGGAATGTTAACGTGACGCCACCTGTGGTACCTGGTAATGTGGATACCAGCGCTGCAGCCGGCCGCTGAGATGATGGAGGTGCAGCTCAGACTAGTACAGCTCCCCACAGGTGGAGTTTTATCTCAGGGTAGCGGGGAAGATGAGAGGGGTAGTAGTCCTCACCTCTTTGATGCTGTGGGTGCCCTCCGGGTGGCGGAGAAAAGGAGTACAGACACCAGACCAGTCAAGAAGTTCTTTACTGGTAGTGAGCAGATGATGAAGTACACAGTACAGTTTGGTTTATTGGGGAAGTAGCCACAGATTTTGAGGTAACTTTGCACAGTCTGTTGGTGGTCCCGTTTGTAATAGCTTTCTGGGTCTGGGTTCCTCTTTAACTCTCTTTAACCACCCTGAAGGGCCTTTTTGCCAGTCCCCTGGCCTGTTACTGTTAGGTACAGTCGGTTCCTTACCAGTACGGATGGGAGCGACGAATAGTAATCCTCCCGCCAAGATGACCCAACTCAAGATGACACAGGGGTAGAAAAGTCCTTGCGGATGCATGACTTGCTCATCTTGATGAACGTTAGTCTGTCTACATTGTCACTGGACACAGCCGCATGTGCTTATCTGTCAGCACACCACCAGCAACGCTGAAGACATGTTCAGAGAGGACGCTGGCTGCGGGGCACAACATGATCTCCAAAGCATGAGTGGCGATCTCAGACTATTTTTCCAGATTGGAAGCCCACAATGAGCAAGGGTCCAGTTACACAGTCATGGCATCGATGGTCACTTGGAGATACTCCTGTACCATACTCTCTAGGTGTTGACTATGCGTCAGACGTCTTGTCTCCTCTGGCCTTGCAAAGGATGGTCTAAAAAATTGGTGAAACAATTCCACAAAATTGCTGTTACCACCAGATACAGTGTTACTGTTACGGTTTGAGTGATGACTTGACAGTCACACGGTTGGCAAGTTAGAACTGTGAGATTCACTATGTGCACCACTGGTGATTTGTGGAAAAGCAGATCTAAGATTCTGTAACAGCTTCTACTGATACTCCTGCATGCGTGAATCCCTTTCTATGGCAGAGATTATTTCGCCAAATTTACTCTTGTACCGGGGATCTAAGAGTGTGGCAACCCAGTAGTCAGCATTACTTCGAATTCTGACAATCCATGGGTCATGTTGCTGGTAGTTTAGCAAGAAGGCACTCATGTGTCTTGCACATCCAGGAGGCCCAAGTCCTTATTGTGTTGGTATATCACAAAGCATTCACTGATCTCAGGGAGACCAGTCCATGAAAACACTGCGAGCAGCCGGCTAAAGCGCTCAACACAGTGAATTCCTAGGTGCATTGCCCCTGGGAATTATGAATATGCAAATAGTCTACGGAGCCTCGGTTATGAGTCTCAAACACAGGACTGGCCAGATATCCCTCCAGGGAAGGACCCAGCCAAGGGATGGCTCCTTGCAGAGAACACCATAAACACCATGTTAAGTGATCCTTTCAGTCAACATCCAACTCTTTTACAAGTTTAAAGATATGACAAGGGAATACTGTGTTTGAGACTCCTAACCGAGGCTCCACAGATTATTTGCTTATTGTGTTGGTGGAGGCGAGGTACGAATCATGCTTCCTTCCTCTGCCCTCTCCCCCAACCTCGCACAACAAAAATGTGATCAAGGTCTCCCATATCTGATGAGTCTTCCATGCCCATCGCCAGTTCGTCCTTCATTTGTTCCTCGGCTCCTGCACCTCCCTCAACAGTTTGGCTGCTACCATGCGCCCTCATTCTCAAGAAAGCGGTGATGTTGTGTGCGACATGCTGGTGTAGTGCAGGCACAGCTTTCTTGGAGAAGTAGTGGCGACTGGGCATCTGGTACTGGACATAAGGTCTCGAAAATCCTCTGTATCCACCAGGCGGAAAGGCATCATTTCTGTAACCAACAGCTTGCAGATGGTGAAATTCAACCTCTTAGCTTTGTCATGGCTAGGAGGAAATGGTCTTTTACTTTTTCGGCCTCTACTTAGATTTTGGTGACAAATCTTACAGATAACATGGGGAGACTAAAGGCCTGTGGATTTTTGAATGTGCTGCATGAAGGTCACCTCACCAACCATTTTAACCTTGCAACTCTGGGGCAATTGATGCCATTTAAGTGGTGTCTGTGCCCAAATTTTTTGAAAAAATGGAGACTCTTGTTGGAGTCCCCTTGCTGTGTTTTACATGATTTTAGAAGGGCATGACATGCCTATATTTGTGTCTCCTCCTCCTTTTACTCATCCAGCTCTTTTCTTTTTGCATTTCTATATGTACTTGTCACTTTTCCATGTGTTTGTTGTGTCTTCTGAGTAGTTTGTCACTTTTTGGACACCTTAGAAGGTGTTTTCTATGTGTTTTCTATGTGTTTGTATGTGTTTGTGTTTGCCTGCCATTGTTTTCAATGGTGTTCGACGGTGTTCGACGAACATTCGACGAACACCCCCCCAATTTGACAAATCGAATTCGAACACTAGGGTGGTGGATCATCTCTAATCTCAAGTAATAAGGCTAAGGTACCTCCCAGAGAGGGAGGGTGCCTTAAGTACCTATTGTCCTTCAGCCATTGGATGGGGACACATTCAGAGTGTGTACACTGCCCCTGTGAGAGGTGGGGACTGCGCTCGCTCATGATCTAAACACACTCCTGGGAGACCTGCGAAGGCCCTGGGAGCAGGAAACAGGAAAGGGACCAGGACAGACGCTGCAAGACAGTCGAAGGCGTGAGTGCGCCGACAACCCTGCTGCAGGGGCGGCTGCCCTAATGTTACAGTCTACAGTGTAAATAAGAACAAGGTGTCCTGCAAGTGATGATATTGCACCATAGAGCCCAGATGTCAAAATAGAGTTAATGCAGTTTTAAAGACAAAGGGAGGTCAAACAAAATAGTTATTTGGTTTAGATTTCACTTTTGCTCATTTATGCTGTATTTTGTGAATTGATAAAAATAATTTACTGATTATTCCTATTTAATGCTGTTTTTTCACACCTACCTAAAACTTTTACATAGTACTGTATATCAGTACATCTACATTTTCTTTTTACAGCTTTCTGTATTCATGATTATGTGATCCTTTCATTTCGTACTTATGACAAGCAAATTGACCTTGTCACCATAGTGATAATGTGTGGCAAGTATAAGAAGAGGAGCCTGGAGTCTAGTGGCTTCATTCATCTGCTGAACCCTGCAATTTAGTTCTTCTGTGGCATTCCAGTGAGTGATGTCACCAGAAGTAAAACCTTTTGCTTCATAACCAAATTGAATTTTTTAACAATGGGTTCATTTTAATTACATTAATGTCTTATGCAGGAGATCCATTGAAATGAGGTCAGAAACATTAATTGCATATCCACTGCTGCTTCTTAATAGCATTTTTCATTTTATACTGTTATTTCTTAAGCTCTGCTAATGTATATGCTTCATTTTTGAGATATTGCTCCAACCATGAATAGAAAAAAAGAATACTTTTGTTGCAATAAATTCTTGCTCCATTATAGAGTGTGAGTTACTTACTTGGTGTTGGATTCACTATTTTCTACATTAGATATGTTTCAGAAACTCAATCCAGTTATTGTGTTTTATATAACAAAGCCATCATTGTCAGTAGTAAAATTACCGTTAATTGCTGTATATTATGGAACTCTTCTTTGTTCAGAATGGTCTTAATATTACTCAGTAAATGAATGTGTGGCGCCCTTGCGTCTTGGTAACCACAGTGATACTGCACCTAATCCACAGGTGTAGTACCATTGCTCTCAGGTAAGACAGGGACACAAACCTGAGACACATGTCTGGGGCCATAAGGGACTGGGTACTCAGGTCTCGGGCAGTCGGGTGCAGGGATGTCACGGGTGGTCCGTGCCCGAGCCTGTGCCCTTGGGTGACAATAAAAAGGGGAATCTTTACAGGGATTTAAGTTATTGTCAGTCGTGACGCCACCTGTAGATCCGGTGATGGCACCGGCGCTTCTAAGACCTCCGGGGTGATGGGCGGCAGCAAGCTATTGTGGCTCTCTACAGGAAGAGTGCTTTCCCCTGGGCTGTAAGGGTAGGCTGGTGGAATAGTGTTGCGCAGTTGTTGTGGTGTGGGCAGGTTCAAGAAGGGACACACACACAATAGAGTCTTTTTCTGTACCTTTTACTGATGTTCCTGCAGGTACACTCTCCGGGTTGAAGGCTACACCTCAGGATTTCCACACCGAGCAGGGTATAGGCCTCTTTGTCCTGTTCATTGTCCCGAAACCTTGCTGGCATGAAACCAGGCCTGACCTTCTGTTTCTCCACACCCGTGTTGCTGCACTGAGGGCTCTCTCTTGGGCTACAGCTATCTCTCCTGCAGTCCCTGGCTCTCAAATGTGGGTGCTGCAGGTGTCCAGGAAGCTAAGCCTCCATGGTGTACTGGATTCTCTGCTGGGCTGATCTCTTTCCCTGTTGCAGACTCGGACTCCAGTGTCCAGTGCTCTGGTGGGGTGAGCTAGGATGGCTCCTCTGCCCCCTCTGTAGTGTTCCTCGCCTCTGCCTTCGGCCCTCACTCTCTGGACCCTCACACTAGATCTGGCAGTTTTAGCTCACTAGGCACTGACTGACTTCACAATTCTTCTAGTGACTGCACACTCTGGCTAACTCCGCCCCCAGCACCTGTAGTTATAGGGGATCTGGCTTAACAGCAACCAGTAGAGCTCCCTGTACAGGCCTGGAGTGGAAGGTGTTGGGTGTATGTGAGGTATCAGATGTAGAAATCCCTTAGGGTACCTTTGCATGCCACAACTACGGTGTAGCAACTGAGAGGCAATCTGGAGTTCCATCACCGTCGCCCTGAAATTGCTACGAAATTGCGGCGTGTAATTGGGAAACGCGATGGTGATTTTTAAAGTTGCTCCCGGTTGCGGTTTCAGAGCATTGTTCAAAAACCAGAGGCGACCCTGAAGGTGAATTGCCCTGGTTTTGGCATGTGAATGGGCGATAGGGATGGAATCTGCGTTGCCTAATGATCTCCAAGAGGCGTGCCACAGCGTGCTGGATACGGCCCCCCCCCCAGCAATGATTGGTGGTGGCTACTGTGTTTCCATTGGCTGACCCTCAACAGGGCGACATATTTGAAGAGCTGTCCTTTCACACTGCACAATTGGAATGGCGTCATGTATTAGCTAGCCTTCCTGCGCAGGCTAGCCAATCATGACGCTAATGCGTTGTCTAATCAATGTGTTTGGGTCGCGGAATACACAAGTCTGTCACGCCTATGTTTTGGCGGCGCTGAACATGTATGCCCACATTCCTTTGGGAATTGTGGCGTGTGTTGCGGCGTCAGGAGACAAACGGATGTTTCCCAATGTTGGTGTGGGAACATCACCTTAGGTTGAGGGCGCAATTGCAGTGTGTAAATGCGCCTTCGGAGTTCGGAGGCAACCATCAAAAACGTGCATGCACACATTCGGTTGCCTCCGATCGCCGGGAATAGTTGCAGCGTGTAAAGGTGCCCTTAGTGAACTAGTTGGTTCTGTGGCTTACCTGGCACAGGGCGCCACACACACCAACACACCCAACACAATTCCAAACTCCAGGCCAGGGAGATTCTGAGCTGAAGAGGCTCATACATGAGCAGCCAGGTAGGAGTTAGTTTAGGGGGTGGAGGGAAGAGTTAGTTAGTCTTTAAGTGGGAAGCAAAGGAGCAACATTGGAGCAAGATGGAGTTCTAGGGGAGGCTAGTGCCGGGGCGGAGTGGGACCAGAGGTTAGGTCGCCATGGAACCCTGGCCAGAGGGACCCAAAATCTACAACCACCACTTAGGTCATTGGTAGAGGAACTAGCTGCATGAGGGGACCGGACCCAATCTGGTGAGAGACTGTATGTGAAGCCAAGAAACCGGAGGCTACTGGACTGCAAGTGCAGTAGCCAAAACCATGTGCACTCCCAGGCACAGTGACTACAGAGGGTCAAGAGGACTTGCTAGCCATTGCTCGACAGGGCCCTCAGTCACCTGCATTAAACTAGTAGCACGAGGGCGCAAGACAGGGGAAGGAGAGAAGATCAGCGCAGAAAGGGCAGCAAAGAAAGGCTTACAAAGGTTGTCTCAGCAGAGTGTTCCTGGATTATCTGAGGGCTGGCCGGGTGAACGCCAGGATACGCCGACTGGGTGGAGCTGATAGCTGGCGACATGTGCCGCTATATGCCTGGTGATTGGTGGTCTGATCAGGGGCGGACCTACCGTGGTGCAGCTGGTTCAGCTGCACCAGGGCCCCCACCGGCTAGGGGGCCCCTCAAGCCTGCAGGGGGCCCCCAGCCAACGCTCATGAACCTGTTTTTAGAGGACAGAGGAGAGGAGGGTAACTGAGTGAAGCTTCCTGCTTCCACTGGCTAATCCCGCCCCTCCTCTCCTCTGCCACCCCGGCTCCCAGGACTTCAAAGCGTGGCTCGGCGCAGCAGGTAGGAGCCGCATCACCCACAGCACAAACGCAGCAACCCCCCCACCCCCCTCCCCTGCTCCTCACCAACACTCACTAGCACCCCCCCCCCCCCCCCCCCCCCCGCTCCTACCCAGCGGCTGCTGCACCAGGGCCCTCCGGGGTCAAGGTCCGCCACTGGGTCTGATGACACGTGACCATGCACATGTCACTACAAGAGGTCTGGTAAACATAGGGGAGAGTATCCCCATGATTAAGCAATACATGTGAAACGTACATAGGGGTTTATTCCTGCCTGGGGGATGAATTTCCAGCCAATTGGTCTGCTAAATGGTTCCTTTTGTAACTTTATGTTTTGAGTGGTGTTAGCTCCCTGCCTTTGCTATGCTTCCTTCTAAGGCCGGCTTCAGACTGCGTTTTAGATCCGATCCGTAGCTGTCCGCTTGAGGCAGACAGCCTCGGACCGGATCAGCACACAGGACTGGGGGCTATTATGCCCTCCGATCCTGTGTGCAGCCGCACGCAGTTCCTGCTGCTGATAGGTGAGGACCGCGACCGCCGCGGTCCTGACCTGTCAGCGGCTGCGGCTGCGTGCGGCTGCACACAGGATCGGAGGGCATAATAGCCCCCAGTCCTGTGTGCTGATCCGGTCCGCGGCTGTCTGCCTCAAGCGGACAGCTACGGATCGGATCTAAAACGCAGTCTGAAGCCGGCCTAAGCATATTGTGCATTATGCTTTACCATTTGCTCTTATCTAATAGGTTTAGCATAGCATCGGGCTCCCCCCTATTCTAATCAAACCAGCAGCAACACACTCTTGCTCTATCAATCTAGTCCTAACTATATTTGGAAAAGGTATTACTTTTTATAACACATGTTAAGCTTGATAAATACTTTTTTGAACTGCCATGATGACGAATGTATTGGGTAATTAGGTACAAATACCTGCTGCACATGTGCTTTTTCTACATTTATAGTGGTCTTGATTGTAACTTGTGACCTTTATTTCTGTAGCCATGTGAATTTGTTTTACCATCTGCAGACATTATTTGTCACCACTTCTTATCCTGCACTAAATTTACAGTGTTTATGTCTAGTCTCAGTCCGTAATTTCTAAATAAAACGTGATACTTTTTATAAGCAATATAGCGCCACTTTTTGCACTTTTTGTGCATGCATAAATCGTATTTGTATGTGTTGAGCTGCATAGGCCAGACAATAGGTAGATTTTACCTCTGGCTTTCATGATTGTAATTACCATATGGAGAAGTTAATTAACTGCAGTGAACTAAGCTGCAAGTAAAGGAACCTGGTAAGAACTCCATCCACTGTGTCTGTCAGTTTCTTCTGCGCCTTCCTACACCACAACTACCACCACCATCATCCACTCACACTCAAATACCAAACCCTGGGGGCCCACTCCACCTGTGGGGAGTGTTTCATCCAAGCTGCTACAACATCTATTCCTTGGAGTTCAAACAACAGCACTGGTCAACCCTGACCAGACTCCACAGTTGGCATTACGTTAAAAACTGTAAGTATTCCCATTCTGTGCTCGGTCACGGCCATGACTGCCATGGCTGCCACCGTGACCTCCCTTTGACTGATCCTGGATGGTTGAGTACCCCCAGGCCCTTGCAACCGTTGCAAATGCAAATGCGCCACCTATCTATGGTCCGTTTCGAGGAACAATCTAAATCCCCTCCAAAAAAGTGGTATGATACAAAATAGCAAAAATGTTCAAATAGGATCACCAACACAATAATAAAAATAAATATGCTACTTCACAAATTTCACCTGATACAATAATACACATATGTATTGGGAACTGCACTGAGTTTACACAAACAAGGCACACAATAAAACATACAATATCGAAAAATACTCAGTCAGTGGTCCATTTCCAAGGTATTCACTGTACAGTATATAGGGGTTTCTTAGATTATAAGTGTATGTGATTGTCACAATTCGGCTGTGGTCACACATAGAAATCCGTTTTTGGAAGTGATTTCCATGAACAATCTGGTTTTTTTTGGATGCTTTTTGAGCCTCTTGTACCTCTGAACGTTTTTGGACTTAGTAATTTTTTGACCAAAATTCCTGAAAAAACGGATCCGTTTTTTTAAAGCACCATAAAAAAACGGATCCGTTTTTCCATAGGGCCCATGTTAAAATTTATTTTTTTTTAAAAACGGACTCCAAAAATGTTGCTAGCAACGTTTTTGGCCCAAAAACGTGCCTAGCAATGTTTTTAGGTGCAGAAAAAAACGGACAGGGTGTTTATTACATCTAATCCGTTTTTCTATCAGTTTTTGGACTTAGAAAAAAAAAATGCTAAAAATGAAGCCAAAAACGGACCAAGGGCTTATGTGTGACCCCAGCCTTATTATCTTACTATATGGGGGTTATATTGTCTCCAGGATTGATGTAAAAAGACAGATCACTTCTCAGATAATCCACTTGTACCATATATACCATTTTTGTACAAAGTACACCTATATAAATTTCTACCTTAGATTAAAATGTGTGCTTTCAGAGCCAAGGGTTTATCCCTCACACCCAGGATGCAGGTGCCCACTCCTTCTGTAGCACCGTGCTTGGGACACCTCGGCCGATCGGCATTCTCAGTTTGCAGGTGCGGCACTGGAGGCGGGAGTTGGAGGTGACATCACTCAAAGGGGCGAAGGACCAGCAAGTTTTGGAGCGGCTCGGGATCCTTCATCAGGGTTAAACCCCTCCCACTATACCAAGCCTTTTGTAGGCCTACAGAGCGTCATCTGTAACTCACCCAGGGGTCTATGGGAACTCAGTACCCGGGCGTGGAGTTGGAGGTATGTTACTGGTGGCCCGCTGGGACCCGTAGCCCTGGTGGTCAACTGAAAATTGGGGAAAAGTAAAAGGGAGTAAGGAGAATAAATGTCTCGTTATGCCACCTGCAGATTCTGGTGATGTTCACCAGCGCCATTGTCAGACTGACAGGGACAATGGTATTGCAGCTTAGGTGGTATGGCTCCCTGAACGAGGAGCCGGGTCCCCAAAGTGGGAAACCGTAGCACTTGTTGTTGTGGTGCTGGATGTGGTCAGTGCAGCTGCTCAGCGGTTTATGTTGGAATGAGACACCAAGGCCTTTAGACTATACTGATACTTTACTGGAGCCGGTTCAGATGGCACTTCAGGTTACAGCTTACACAGTCTTTAGTGGGTAACTGGCCGGGTATTCATTGAGAAGGATAAAGTCTCTCTGAGGCTCCTGTAGTGTACCTTCTCTTGTCTTTCTCTGTCCCATTCTCTTGACCTGCGCCTCCTCACTATCCTTGCACTGCGTTGCACAGCCCGCTTGTCTACCAGGCCCGTTGGGTGCTATGAGGTACCCTTCTTCTCTATAAGGGGCTCAACCTGGTTTGGTGATCCTGGTGGGGCTGCACGTTCTGGAAGGGGGGTCGGGGCTGATAGTTTGGCCCTCGACTGGCCAGTGTTGACGACTCAGGGGTGAACTCGTCTGTACCGTGACTCAGATCCAGCACTCCGTTGGTGGACTTGGATTCCCCCAGACCTATCCGGTGGTCTGGCACTGGGTTTTCCCTTTCTTTCCTGAGTCGCCTTTTTCTCTCAGGCGCCCTCCCTGGGAGACCCTTCTAGGGCTCCCTCCTTGCTTCTTCCCTCAGTATGGACTAGATTCAACTTTGTAACTTCCCGCTTCTCCTTACTCCTCACACTCCTCCCCCTGGGACCAGTTCCCCTGGTAATGGGTTGCCAATTGGTCCCCTAGTCTAGGTGTAAGGATGCCAGAATGGGAACCTCAGGTTGACTTTACACTCCCCAATGACAGGAATACTGCACAATCTGTTGTGGGTGCAGTACCCCTACTGTGGCACACTGACAAGTGGGGTGCCACCTCTGCCTCCCAGTCAACCAACAAAAACCTTGCACAAACAAATTTAAAATACATAGTGCAAATACTTTGAAAATACTTTGAGTTTCAAAGATATATTTAGATTCTTGTTTGGTTTGAAACTTAAAGGGGCATACATAATAAATAGAGATGAGCGATGTTCGACTCGAATAGTTCGCCAATCTCAAATTCGAGTTGTTTTTGGCGCTATTCGAGTCATTCGCCGAATTCGAACAATTTGGTTCAAATTCGGCGAATCTAGAACATGTTCGATTTTGGTTCGAAAATGCGGCAGATGCGGTCAGAAAACCGCATCTGCCGCATTTTCAGCCAAAATAAACATTTAGTAAGTCAAATAAAGTGTTAAAAATAAAAAAAATAATGTATGCTCACCTGTCCGCGGTCCACCGACGCCTCCGGCAAGGTCCTGTTGCTTATAGGACCTGTGGTGACGTCAGTTCTCGCGGGAACTCCGGTCACATGACCGGAGTTCCGCGAGAACATGACGTCACCACTGGTCCTATCAGCACAGGACCTTGCCGGAAAGCTTAAAATACACATTTTTATGTTTTAGACACTTTCTTTAAGTAAAAGAAAGTGTCCGAAACATAAAAATGTGTATTTTAAGCTTTCCGGCAAGGTCCTGTGCTGATAGGACCTGTGGTGACGTCATGTTCTCGCGGAACTCCGGTCATGTGACCGGAGTTCCCGCGAGAACTGACGTCACCACAGGTCTTATAAACAACAGGACCTTGCCGGAGGCGTCGGTGGACCGCGGACAGGTGAGCATACATTATTTTTTTATTTTTAACACTTTATGTGACATTATTTCACTTCCACAATGTATGTATATACATTGTGGAAGTGAAAAAGCCCCACATTCCTGTATTTTTCGTGTTCCGGGATGTTCGACGGTGTTCGTCGAGCATTCGACGAACATTCGTCGAACACCCCGTCGATTCGGCGAATCGAATCGAATACGAACGGCAGGGTGGTGGCTCATCTCTAATAATAAAAAAAATTCCAATAAATACAAAAATATATACAGTACAGACCAAATGTTTGGACACACCTTCTCATTCAAAGAGGTTTCTGTATTTTCATGACTATGAAAATTGTAGATTCACACTGAAGGCATCAAAACTATGAATTAACACATGTGGAATTATTTACTTAACAAAAAAGTGTGAAACAACGGAAAATATGTCTTATATTCTAAGTTCTTCAAAGTAGCCACTTTTGCTTTGATTACTGCTTTGCACACTCTTGGCATTCTCTTGATGAGCTTCAAGAGGTAGTCACTGGAAATGGATTTCACTTCACAGGTGTGCCCTGTCAGGTTTAATAAGTGGGATTTCTTGCCTTATAAATGGGGTTGGGACCATTAGTTGTGTTGTGTAGAAGTCTGGTGGATACACAGCTGATAGTTCTACTGAATAGACTGTTAGAATTTGTATTATGGCAAGAAAAAAGCAGCTAAGTAAAGAAAAATGGTGGTCATCATTACTTTAAGAAATGAAGGTCAGTCAGTCCGAAAAACTGGGAAAACTTTGAAAGTGTCCCCAAGTGCAGTTACATAAACAATCAAGCGCTACAAAGAAACTGGCTCAAATGAGGACCTCCCCAGGAAAGGAAGACCAAGAGTCATCTCTGCTGCGGAGAATAAGTTCATCCGAGTCACCAGCCTCAGAAATTGCAGGTTAACAGCAGCTCAGATTAGAGACCAGGTCAATGCCACACAGAGTTCAAGCAGCAGACACATCTCTACAACAACTGTTAAGAGGAGACTTTGTGCAGCAGGCCTTTATGGAATAATAGCTGCTAAAAAAACCACTGCTAAGGACAGGCAACAAGCAGAAGAGACTTGTTTCGGCTAAAGAACACAAGGAATGGACATTAGACCAGTAGAAATCTGTGCTTTGGTCTGATGAGTCCAAATTTCAGATCTTTGGTTCCAACCACCGTGTCTTTGTGCCACGCAGAAAAGGTGAACGGATGGACTCTACATGCCTGGTTCCCGCCGTGAAGCATGGAGGAGGAGCTGTGATGGTGATGGAGTGCTACGCCAGATGACCTGGCCTCCACAGTTACCAAACCTGAACCCAATCTAGATGGTTTGGGGTGAGCTTGACCGCAGAGTGAAGGCAAAAGGGCCAACAGGTGTTAAGCATCTCTGGGAACTCTTTCAAGACTGTTGGAAGACCATTTTCGGTGACTACCTCTTGAAGCTCATCAAGAGAATGCCAAGAGTGTGCAAAACAGTAATCAAAGCAAAAGGTGGCTACTTTGCAGAAACCTAGACTATAAGACATATTTTCAGTTGTTTCACACTTTTTTCTTAAGTATATAATTCCACATGTGTTAACTCTTAGTTTTGATGCCTTAAGTGTGAATCTACAATTTTCATAGTCATGAAAATACAGAAAACTCTTTGAATGAGAAGGTGTGTCCAAACATTTGGTCTGTACTATATATATATATATATATATTTATTTATTTTTTTTCATGAAAAAAACATTTTGGAGGAGCTTTTTTTTTTAAAAAAAACTCTTATAAAAATGTTTTTTATAAATTTTAATTGTAATCAGAATAAAATAAAACATAAGAGATCTTTTTAAAAAAATAAAAATTTTGTCTTTTTTAAATAGATTTTTTTGTGAAAAAGTGTTTTTTAAATTTTTTTTTTATACTTTTTATAGATTTGGGAATGTTGTCAGGTTGCTTTCACATTAGCGTTTAATTGTAATTGGTGGCAGATATGGCAGATGTTGCTGCATCTGCCGGATCTGCCGCGTAACTGCTGACTTGTGGCACCGATCCGATCAGGTGCGACAAGTGCGGGGTTACCGGATCCAGCACTTGCGGTGCTTGAGGCAGCATTTTTTTTGCGCGGCCGCACCTGACCGCAAGTCCCATAGACAATGAATGGGGCTTGTCGGATTGGTCAAGTCGGCCGTTACGCGGCAGAGTCGGCGACATCTGCCAGATCTGTCACAAATTACATACAAACGCATATGTAAAGGGGCCTAATAAAGCATTAATAGTCACAATTGTAATCAAAATAAAATAATTTCCTTTTGTATTTAATGGGATTTTTTTATTATTTAAGTTTCAAAACAAGCAATTAAGATATACCTTTAAAAGGATTTTCAAAGTATTTGCACTATGTATTTTAAATGTGTTTCTGCAAGGTTTTCATTAGTTGACTGGGAGGCAGATGACGCTCTGTAGGCTTACAAAAGGATTGGTATAGTGGGAGGGGTTTAACCCTGATGATGAAGCCTGAGCTGCTCCAAAACTACCTGGTCCTTCACCGCTTTGCATGAGGTCACCACCAAGTCCCGCACCTGCAAACTGAGAACGCCGATCGGCCGAGGCGTCCCAGGCACAGTGCCGCACAAGGAGCAAGCACCTGCATCCTGGGTGTGGGGGATAGACCCCTTCAACCTGCAGGTATATGAATACACCTTGGTTCCACAGAACTTCCATCATGCACAGGATCTCCAGCAACTATAGCCTTGGGACGGGTAGGAGACTCATTAGAGTCTGCGGTACTGTTTGGTTGTTAGTGAACAGGCTGTAGAAGTGGAAGCACGGTGTTTATTTTGAGCTAATTGGCTCTGAAAGGATACATTGTAATCTATGGTAGAAATTTATATAGGTGTACAGTACTTTGTACAAAAAAGGTATATATGGTAAAAGTGGATTTTCTGAGAAGTGATCTGTCTTTTTAGATCAACCCTTGGAGTCAATATAACCCCCATATAGTGAGATAAGAATTGTGACAATTACATATATGTATAATTAAAGAAACCCTTATGTATAGTGAATACCATGAAAGTGGGCCACTGACTGAATATATTTAGATATTGTATGTTTTATTTTGTGCCTTGTGTAAACTTAGTGCAGTGCCCTATACATAAGGGTATTATTGTATCAGGTGAAATTTGCGCAGTAGCATATATATATATTTTATATTGTATTTGTTCAGAATCAGCAAGCCACCATTTAAGTCATCAAGTTGAAATGTCTGATTTTATTCAATATATAAAATTATATTTCAGAATAAGCCAGATGCTTTTGTGGCACCCCGCTGGTCTGGCTGCCACCGGGAGTACTGCACTCCTCCATTAACAGGAGAGTAGTGCTTCTGTTCTCTGGAGTCGGGATGGTGAAGTCGAGACCCCACACACTGCAACACACACGTAGGTCCCCGGGCAGGAACGGTGGGTGGATCCAGGAGGGTCTTAGAAAGGTGGACTTGGGGTAGAACATAGAGAGGCGTGAGGAAGACAGCAAAGGAGTAGGAAGTCAGAGAGAGAGTCGACAGGTAGTGGAAGTGTTAGCTCCCGCGGGTTGGAGCACGGTCCCGCTTGCCCCGGGAGGGAAAGACTGAAAGGTGTGGCAAAGGGAAGGAGGCCCTTGGGGTGTGGAAGAAGACTAAGATCACCTGTACGCCCGTATCTGACAGAGGAACAGAGGGGCTGGTGGACAAAACAGGAGACAGGCCCTGAACACGGCACGGCAGCTGTAGGCCCAAACCATTGAAACTGGAGGCCATGAGGTCTTAAAGGGAACTGTGTCCCAAACACTCGGCACATCTCGGAGAAAGCAGTCATACTAAGTCACGGCCCTAGGAAGCAGTGCCAATCAATGCCTGTGGCTGTCGGTACCCAGGTTCTGTGCGTGGAGACGCTGACGAGAGAGGCAAGACAAGTTAGAGGCCCTGAGAGTACCACCAGTGAAGTAAACAAGGTGAGAGAGCAAGGAGCACCTAGGGGTCTTGACAACACTGTTCCAGTTCTTGAGAAACAGCTGGACCGGAGATTAGAAGAGGGAAGCACTCGGTGGCCTGGTTAAAGTGTTGAAGTAAAAGGTACAGAACTCTGACAGAAGTGTGTGAGACTTTTCTTTGCAGCGCCCACCGGCTGCAGAGGCCGCGTGATCAGGGCTGCCACTAGGAATTTCGGGGCCCCTTACTGCCAAAATTTTGGGCCCCCCTGAGACTCCGCCCAGCCTCCACCCATGCTCCGCCTCCACCCATGCTCCGCCTTCACCCAAATATACATTATATTTATAGTGAAAAATTGGAAAATTACTTCAATTTATGTGCAAAGCTTTCCCAACAAGCGATCCAGATGGTTCCTTACAATAGAGTAAAAAAAGGAAAAACAGCACAAAAAAATAGAAAAAAGTGGACTTTATTTCCCAATGTGTGGCCATGTCATTGGGCAATAAAGTCCGCTTTTTTTTTATATTTTTGTGCTGTTGTTTTTCCTTTATTTACACACTCTCTGTCTATTATATATTACACACACACACACACACACACACACACACTTGAGACTGCTGTGGGCTGAATACACAATAGCTGTATATACAATTTAGAAAACACAATAGAGAGCTGCTAGCTGTATACACAATAGATGGCTACGGGCCATATACACAATAGAGACTACTGCTGCCTTTACACACAATAGAGAATACAGAATAGAGACTGCTGCTGGCCATACACAATAGAGAATACAGAATAGAGACTGCTGCTGGCCATATAGACAATGGAGTTGGCTGCTGGCTATACACACAGTAGAGGATACACAATAGAAACTGTTGCTGGCTGTACACAATAGAGAGTACACAATAGAGACTGAAGCTGGCCGTATACACAATGGAGACGGCTGCGGGACAAATGCACAATGGAGACTACAGTGGGACCAATGCACAATGGAGATGGCAGAGAGATATATGCACATTAGAGACTGCTGCGAGACATATGGACATTAGAGACTGCTGTGGGATACATATTAGACTGGGCAGAGCGTATATACAGAGACTGCTGGCCGTATACAGAGACTGCCGGCTGCATATCTTGTATACACAGACAGCACTCTACGGTATATACAGGTGCACACTATATACATACAGTATATAGATACAGAAATACAGCATGTAGTGTGGACCTGTATATAGAGTATAGTGCTGTGTAGCGACAGAGAGAGAGACGGACAGAGAGGGAGACGGACAGAGAGGGAGACGGACAGAGAGGGAGACGGACAGAGAGGGAGACGGACAGAGTGGGAGACGGACAGAGTGGGAGACGGACAGAGAGGGAGACGGACAGAGAGGGAGACGGACAGAGAGGGAGACGGAGAGACGGACAGAGGTGAACGCCTGATAGGAGGATGGCAGTATGCAGCCATCAACCATTAAATGTCACTGCTATGTGCTGCATGCTGACGTCAGTGTGAGGTGCATAGCTGTGACATAATAATGATGGGTCATTTTATTAAGGTACTTGATTGGGAAAAACACACAAGTATAACAATCCCTTTATTCCTGCTATGGGAGGGAAGCACATAATGAGACTAGGCACTTCCTATAGTGCAGGTAGATATGAGAAATTATGCTGAACCGGCCTCCGTCTTCTATCAAACCTTTAGTTACAAATAGTTAAAACCATCATACAGGGGGGAAACACTGAATGCGTTTCGAGGGACAGACCCCCTTATTCATCAGCTGGCTTTACTATTTGTAAATAAAGGTTTGATAGAAGACGGAGGCCGATTCAGCATAATTTCTCATATTGAATTGGGCGGAGGCCAACCGCCACACCGGCACCAAGATACAGTGAGTATCAGCAGTTTATCTCAAACTCCTCTCCCCTTCCCCATCATTGAGTGCAGGTAGATGTCACTACTCACGTGTAATCTGCCTGCAGCCTGGGATTACTCTGTTTTTGCCTGGACATCTCTCTGTGATGACACAGGAGTCAGCTGTGCGGGCAGCAGCAGCAGCCCTGGCAGAAGGACACAGGAGTCAGCGGTGTGGGCAGCAGCGGCAGCCCTGGCAGCAGGACACAGGAGTCAGCGGTGCGGGCAGCAGCGGCAGCCCTGGCAGCAGGACACAGGAGTCAGCGGTGCGGGCAGCAGCGGCAGCCCTGGCAGCAGGACACAGGAGCCGGCGGTGTGGGCAGCAGCGGCAGCCCTGGCAGCAGGACACAGGAGTCAGCGGTGCGGGCAGCAGCGGCAGCCCTGGCAGCAGGACACAGGAGTCAGCGGTGCGGGCAGCAGCGCCAGCCCTGGCAGCAGGACACAGGAGTCGGCGGTGCGGGCAGCAGCGCCAGCCCTGGCAGCAGGACACAGGAGTCGGCGGTGCGGGCAGCAGCGCCAGCCCTGGCAGCAGGACACAGGAGCCGGCGGTGCGGGAAGCAGCGGCAGCCCTGGCAGCAGGACACAGGAGCCAACGGTGCAGGCAGCAGGAGGACACAGGAGCTGGCAGTGCTGCCCAGGCAGCAGGAGGACACAGGGGCCGGCGGTGAAGGCAGCAGGAGGACACAGGAGCCAGCTCCAGGTTATTGCCGGCCCTGGGCAAAAGAGTCTCAATGGGCCCCTTTAGCACATATTGGCGCTATATATATATATATATATATATATATATATATATATATATATATGTACTGTATATGTATATATGCTGCGAACTGTAATATATATATATAATCCTCATAAATATAATCACTTCTGTGCAATGTCTCTCCCAACCTGTGCTGACTTTCTCCATCATGTGTACTGTCTCCCCCCTGTGTGCTGCACCTCCACCGTGTGCTGTCTCTCCCCCCATGCGCTGTCTTCCTTTTCTGTGTGTCTCCCTCTTCTACGATGTCTCTGCAGAGCACTGAGCACATGACATGATCTGCAAAACACTGTGCGCTGTACGTGATCCGTAGAGCACTGGGAACACGTGATCTGCAGAACACTGTGCACGATGCGCAGAGCACTGGGAACACGTGAGCCGCAGAGCACTGGGAACACATGAGCCGCAGAGCACTGGGAACACGTGAGCCGCAGAGCACTGTGCACTGTACATGAGCCGCAGAGCACTGTGCACTGTACATGAGCCGCAGAGCACTGTGCACTGTACATGAGCCGCAGAGCACTGTGCACTGTACATGAGCCGCAGAGCACTGTGCACTGTACATGAGCCGCAGAGCACTGGGAACACGTGAGCCGCAGAGCACTGGGAACACGTGAGCCGCAGAGCACTGGGAACACGTGAGCCGCAGAGCACTGTGCACACGTGAGCCGCAGAGCACTGTGCACACGTGAGCCGCAGAGCACTGTGCACACGTGAGCCGCAGAGCACTGTGCACACGTGAGCCGCAGAGCACTGTGCACACGTGAGCCGCAGAGCACTGTGCACACGTGAGCCGCAGAGCACTGGGAACACGTGAGCCGCAGAGCACTGTGCACACGTGAGCCGCAGAGCACTGTGCACACGTGAGCCGCAGAGCACTGTGCACACGTGAGCCGCAGAGCACTGTGCACACGTGAGCCGCAGAGCACTGTGCACACGTGAGCCGCAGAGCACTGTGCACTGTATGTGAGCCGCAGAGCACTGTGCACTATATGTGAGCCGCAGAGCAGGGGACTGCGGGCCCCAAGGAACTGAGTATTTGTCCGACAAGGGCCCCCCCTCCTCTTCCTGCTAACCTATATATTTGAGCATGAGAGGGGGCCCCCTGTCCCCCTGCTCTTCTTCCTCTGGATCTTCCCTGACAGGGGGCCCCCTGGGTGCTGCTCCAACCATCTCTTCCTCCTATCCTACCCTGTGTATATGCACTGACAGGCCCCAAGCCCCCCTATCTGAGTGCTGCTCTCCCCTGTCTCTTCTAACCTGTGAACTGCACAGTGACACACACGCTGATAGCAGTGGGCGGGCCGTCTGCACAGAGCCGGCATATTTCTATCTCCTGCACGAGGCACAGGAAGTGCAGTGCTGGAGGTGAAGTGTTCGGGCTCCAGTCACAGGGGATATGGCGATAACTGCCTGGGCTCCATGTAGACTACTGTCTACATGATGTAGCTCTCTTACCTGGACGACCCTGCTGGCTACGGCTCCCCATGGCGACACACATCTAGTGGCACAGTACAGGAAGAAGAGGAGGTGTCACGTGACATGACTAATTGACACCGGACTGGGAGGAGTATATAGTCACACTTCTCTGCCGCTGCGCTGGGAAGCACACAGTGTAAGTTGTAACAGCCTCAGTCAGCGTGCTAGTCGGGGGGCGGGCCTCCTGCTCCAAACAGTCACGCCCCCCCACCAGCATCGCCGGGCCCCCCCTGCCCCTGTCCAATGGCCACGCCCCCTGCAGTCAGGCCCCGGGCCCCTTACTGCAGTTAGGGCTGTAACCCCCTAGTGGCGGCCCTGCGCGTGATACACCGAGGTGCTGATGACCCAATGAACAGCAGCCAAGAAAGAACTCACTCACCTACCCATTGCCCTGGGGATCCCGCTCCAGCTGTGGGGAACGAATCCATCCAAGCTGCCGGTCATTGTCCCCAGAGGTTCTGCAGCAGCTGCGGCCACACATAGCCGCATACCGTGGGTGGCGTCACAAATACCCCTTTTCCTATTCCCCTGTTATCAAAGCCCAGCATCCCTTTATTAAATGACACCGCCAGGGCCATGGAACCAGGACATCCCTTGAATGAAAAAGCAACGTAACAACAGGCCCGGTCCTGAGTATCCCCCTTGCCCTGGAGTGGATGTGTCAAACTTGGCATCACAAACAGGATACGAACGACCCAGTGACACCGGGTCTCGTGTGCCTTTGAATGAGAAAGAACTGATCAAAAATGTTGCGTAAAGAAAGAACCTGGGGTGAGTTCAGGCCTCCGTTGTGGGAGGGGCCCAAATGAAGGCGCAAAAGAGCAGGCCTGCCCTAAGTACTTAGAGAAAGCCAAGGGGGCCTGCCGAGAGGTCTGTTGACTCCACCCAGAGGTGTGAAAGAGGGCCAGAAGGGTGCGTCCCCAGAACAACACAGAACCAAGGAGTATTGCTTGGTGTGTAGCATCATGGGAAGCAGCAAGACACATACCGCGGCCAGCGGGAAAGAAGAAAAAGCCCTCAGTGCCATCAGGGAAGCTACAGACCTGATACAGTGTATCAACAACCTGAAAGAGTTGAGTCAGTTGGTGAGGATGACTCAGGTGTGGGTCATCAACACCTGGAAGCAGGCCCAGCTGAAAAAGTTGGCGCAGAAAATCCAAGCGCCAGAGGCTCCAGTACCACTGGTGGAGAAGTCAGCAGCCAAACCATCCTGCATAGACAAATTGGCTACCCAGGTGGAGACAGAAGTGCCGACAGCAGCCATACTAGACTTGCCTGACTCAGTATCGAAGCTTGGTAGACTCCGGTGTCCGCTGCTCCGCACTGGGGTGAACTATTCAGCTGGCTCCACTCCCCAGGCCTGCTTCTCTACTTCCTCAGACTCTCTCCTAAGGGTCCCTCATGCTTGCTAGTCTCTGTCCTGGGATGAGCCTTACACTGCTCCAGTCCACAAGACGTCTTCAAAGCCCTCTTGGAGCTGAATTGACTGACCCTGCCTTCAGGCCTGAATTTAAAGGGGAGCTCCCCTGAACCCAGTTTTCAGAGCTCCCCCTTCTGTTCTGGAGTCAGGAAAGATGTTGTATGCTGCGGGCTTACCTGGTGTGAATACCCCTTTTTGCTCCAAGCATGACATCACCCCCTGAAGGAGGCAATGCCATTGTGGGAACTGGACTCTGGGGTGACACATTATTTTGAGAGTTTGTTCAACTAGCTGTATCCCGACAAAATTGTTTAGACATTTAATACACATTTAGTTGTCTTATTGAAGATGAAGTATGGGTATATGAGTGCTCTGGCCTCCCTCCCCGGGTTATGGGACTATGGGAGTTTTGAATATACCTTTACTTTTAAGGTTTGTCTAATATATAAAAGCCGAAGGCCACTTCCGGAATACCCGAAGGGTACTCCCGTGATGGTCTCTGGACCCATGGTGGTGACGTCACCACTGCGCGGTCCCCCGGCTACAGGGAGCTGCGGAGGAACGTTCCGCTCTCGGAAGTTCCGTCCGCCCTCCAGCCTCTCCCCTCCACCCACTATGTACCTAGCGGGAAGCAGGGGGGCCGAGCGCCCCGTGCCCCAAGGAATGAGGGGCCCATTGCCCCCATCCCTGGGGGGCCCCGTGCTGCCAGCCGCCCGCCGCGCGCCCGGATAGGAGGGAGGACGGGACTTCCTGTCCTGCACCTCTGCCCGCCCCTCCTCTCCTCCTACACCAGACGCAAGCCGGCCGCGGTGAGTCTGCACCCCCCCACCCAACTAAGCCTCTGCCCTCCAGCCTCTCCAGCCTGCCCTGCCCTCCAGCCTCTCCAGCCTCCCCTGCTCTCCAGCCTCCTCTGCCTCTCCAGCCTCCCTTGCCCTCCAGCCTCTCCAGCCTCTCCAACCTCCCCTGCCTCCCCAGCCTCTCCAGCCTCCCCTGCCCTCCAGCCTCCCTGCCCTCCAGCCCCTCCAGCCTCCTC
>JARQOC010001203.1:0-46948 GCA_033576535.1 Allobates femoralis | reverse complement strand
GGCGGAACACGATGAGATGGATGAAAGAACCATACAGGGTGATTACATACAGCCCAGCCTGATCTTATCGCAACGTCGATAGGGGACAATGAGGAGGAGGAAGAAGAACAGGAACTAGTTTCATGCGCTATAGACGGTACTACCTGCACAACTGTCATACCGTCTGTTCAGCATGTATGGCCAGAGGACAGGGAGAAGGAGGAGAGCATGGTCAGTCGTCCTCTTGGTGAGGACATGGAAGTCTTGCCAGTAAACCAGTCTGCAGCGCATGGCTGAGTATATGTTACGCGGCCTTTCCCATGACCCTCACGTTATCAAAATTTTGGGTGACAGTCATTACTGGTTGATGATACTTTTAGACCCATGCCATAAGGAGAACTTTATGTCTTTTATTCCTGAGGCAGAGACATCTACATAAATGGTGCAGTGGGAGAAGGCCCTTGTTGCGGAATTATTTAAAAAATTCTCTTCTGAAAATTCTGGCAGCTGAGGTCACAGTTCGGTGGACAACCAGGGAGTACAGGCAAGAGAGACACAACTCCAATCCAGCAGGGGAACACTGTTAAAGTTCTGGGAGAGTTTTCTCAGGCCCTCCCATGGCACAGGCCCTGAGGTGCGGGATACTCTCACAAGGAGTGCAAAGTTTGGGAAGATGCTGAAAGAATACCTTGCTGACCGTACCAAAGTCCTCCGTGATTCCTCTGTGCCTTATAATTATTGGCTGTCCAAGCTGGACACGAGGCATGAACTGGCTCTCTACGCCTTGGAAGTTCTGGCCTGCACTGCTTCTAGCGTTTTGTCAGAGCGGGTTTTCAGTGCCGCAGGTGGAATCATTACTGATAAGCGCACCCGCCTGTCAACTGAAAATGCTGATAGGCTGACTCTTATCAAAATGAACAAGGGCTGGATTGGGCCAGACTTCTCAACACCACTAAATGATAGCAGCGTAATATAAACTCAAAGCCAGTGTTTTTTTGGGGGAGGTATATTGCCATGCTCCTCTTCACCCACACACACATGGGTATACGCTTCCTGATTTTGGCTATTTGCTCTAGTCCTCCTCCTTCTCCTCATCCTCCACCACCATATCACCAGGGTGACCGTGGTCCATGATGCAACACCCACATAATATTTTTAAAGGGTGTTTATGATGCCTGTAAGAAAAAAAAGTTATACAGTATATCCATGTATACCCCCCAGGGGTAAATGTTTGTCAGTCCACACTTAGTGCATCGGCATTACATGTATAGGAGACCAGCTCCTTTGTAATGGGAACGTTGTTTTTATGAAGCCTTCCTCCATGTCTCTTAAAAGGGGCAACTCAGACAATATTGTTCACAGCAGTGACCTGGGAGTCAGAAACGCTTATAGATGTCTTCACCATGCTGTCCCCATGTGATTTGAGCATTGTTCTTATATATTTGCAACATTTTCAGTCTTTCTGCAGACCTCTGGGGGTGCCATCAGAAAAATGCTCAAGTTTCCCATACGTTAACATTGGGCTCGGTGCTTGGGTTGAGCACTCAAGTATTTCAATATTCTCGACCTGAGCATCGAGCACCCGAAGATTTTAGTGCTAGCCCATCACTGATCAAAACGTTTACACCTGAAATATGGACCAAATATTTGAAAAATGTCATTTTTATTGTGCAGTTTAGAGCTATGCAAAAATGTAGCAGCTTTAGGCCAATTTGAAGCAACTCTGTGAAAAGGGTAGAACTGAGGAGGAGCTTGGGTTGGATGAGGCATGACAACGCTGGACCATCAAATTAATTAAAAATGGCGGTGTTTCTTATGCCATAGTATTCAATGGGTATTGTCTGTCCTTGAACAAAGTGTCATAACTGTGTGAGGAGACCTATAGGCCAAGCAATATTCCTCTATGATATTAAATATGCAAACTTTCTTTTCAGAGAGGAACAGGACTTGAACTCTAGGGCCACCTATGGGATGTAGCAATCCTAAAGGTCAATATCAACCCTTATCACATGACTTGGGATAGGAAACCAAAGTAGAGACACCACTTTTAGTCTCGTGTTTCTGGGTGTGTGCTCCTCATCAGCGCAGAGTAAGAAGTCTATCCTGGCTGAGTGAGAGGCCTCTGACTGAGGCCTAAGGGGGAATGTTTCTCCATGTAGACAGTGTCAAGCCACTGTACTGAGACTTATAAACCATGCAATGCTCCATTGGGAAATTAAATATACATTCTTATTCCTGATTGCAGTAGCATTTCTGGGGAGGTGCACTGTACTGCATACTTCAGAGGAAATGCGCAATATGCATTAGGTGGCTAGTGCCTTTTAATGAATTCGGCTTATCTTACTCCAGCTAACCCTTCATTAAGTAACAGCAGAATAAATAAGGCCCAATATTTTTAGATGCAATAGTAAAATATAGATGAGGTTTGCCGTGGCAGCTTCACTATTAAGAACATTAAGCTCCGGTTTACTGGAACAATCCTATGGCTATGTGCACACTTTGAGTATTTGGTTGCAGAAATTTCTGCACCGTTTCTGTATCTCTTGGCAGAACAATGCACTAAATGCAAAGCAGGCCAAGGAACCCCTAGGGTGGAGGGGCCACATGACATTCGGGGAGGTAGGGAGTTAATTGGAGGAGGAAGGAATGGGAATATTTGATGAGACATGGGGGGTGATTAAATGGAAAGGGGGTTGGTCAGGGGGAGGAAGAGGGGGAGCTTAAGGGAAGATACTGGGGACAAAGAAGGAAGTCCCCTCATTCCACTTCCTGGGGACAGCCTGTGAAGTTTCCACATTCATCCTACCTGCAATAATGGCGGATTTGGCCTCTCTGGGGGCATTGATCCAGGCAGCAGCAGCGGTGCATGGGGCGCAGGCAGTGCAGGCCTACATTCAGGCTGCCTGCGTTTCCCCAGCGGCACCGGCCCCCTCCACTCCACCGCTGCGTGGCCGCCGCTCCAGGCCACCAGAGCGCTATTCCCCGGGGGCTTGAGGTGTGAGGAGGGCCCGTTCTGGAAGCCCCGGTGGGGACCCTCAGCGGCGGGGAGGGCGCCCTTCCACCCCGGGGCCCTCTCCGGCTGCTAGGAGGAATTCGCGGCGCGGTAATGCCGCACCGGAAGTGGGCGGAGCCGGCCCGCGGCCGACTTCCGGTCGGCGGTCCGGGACCAGGAGCGGGAATGCAGCGGCGGCTCCCGGGGGAGCGCGGATGCGGGAGCGCGCCGAGCGGCCGGCGCAAGCAGAAGGGACCCCCTGCAGGCGGCGGGGGGCGGAACGGCTTCCCGGGCGGGAGGAGCCACGGGCGTCTAGGGGAAGAGCGGCGCAGAGGCCAGGGGCTTCTCCCACTGGAAGGGCACTGGCTGTGGCTGGTGGAGGGCGCAGTAGTGGGGAGTCCCTGGCGCGCACGGCTGGACGGATCCGGCCAGGTACTGCAACGGTGCCCCTTGGATCCCATAGGGGGCGTACCCAGCGGGCATCCACGGATGCAGGGCCCCAGGGGGCTGTAGCGGATCTCCCCTGTGTAGCAGGGGGGGGATCCCGGCGGCGAGAGGATCGGGAGCAGC
Source organism: Allobates femoralis (assembly GCA_033576535.1). Taxonomy (NCBI): domain Eukaryota; kingdom Metazoa; phylum Chordata; class Amphibia; order Anura; family Aromobatidae; genus Allobates; species Allobates femoralis. Next base: position 43,407 of record JARQOC010001203.1, on the reverse strand, counting down.
CCGCCTGCAGTCGGCAGGACGGGCTTAGGGAGAGGGGCCCCTGCGGTCAGAAGAGACCTCGGGGAGAGTTGGCGGGTGAGACGGTTCGGAGATCGCAGGAGCGGTCTCAGAGGAAGAAGCAGTGCTCGGCTGGGGGTGCTCCTGCAGCCGCGGAGGCCAGGGGGAGTTGCGGCAGCGGCAGGCACACTCCCGACGGAGCACCCCTGGAGGGCTTGGAGGACGAGATCAGCGCAGAAGAGGGACAAGTATCGGAGGAATCGTCTGGGGAGGATCGGACGGAGGAGGACTGCGTTGCGGCTGCCCCTCGGCAGCCTGGTGAGAACACTAATTGTAATATTGTGCATATGTCCGGATCGGGCGGTGATGTGGGTGTAGGGCCGATTCCAGTGGGGGGGGGTAGCGTCTGGGGTTAACGGGGGTGGTGATGTAATGGGTCAGTTGCTCGGTTTGTTGCGGAGCCTGGTGGATCAGGGAGGCTTGAATTCAGTTGCGGGGTCTCCGGTGGGAGCTTGGGTCAGTCCAGCTGGGGTCGGGCCCATTGTGGGAGGCGAGGCTGCGGTGCAGCAGAGTGTTGAGGGACAGACTTCAACGGCGCCGGTTGCGGCAGTTGAGGTGGAAAAAGAGAAGGAGGAGGAGGTGGTTAGGCTGGATGATTGGGCGAAGAGCGAAGTGTATGTTTGCTTTGAGAGCCCCTCGGGGGCGCATTTGAAGAAGGAAGTTAGGGAAAAGATTTGGAAAGGGGAGTACGTGGAAATATTTTCGCTGCTTCCGTTGGAGAAGTTTAATTTGGATAAGGTTCGCCCTAGTGATTCCAAAAAGGAAAAAGAGGACGATGAGAAGCGTCGGTATCGTCTTATCCCGAGGACGTTTATGAATTGGCTGCAGGCCTTTGCGATACTGGCGAGCGTTGTAGGGGAGAAAGAGATGGGGAGCGCCCCTGCTTTGTTCGGCTATATGGATTCAATAGGAGAGGCTTATAGGGTATATGGTGGTTTGTCATGGCTTCGGTATGATGAGCAGTTCAGGCAGTGTAAGGCTTTGCGGGCGGACATGCGTTGGGACCACAAGGATATTGCCTTATGGCTACGTTTGATGACGGCACCGGCACAGCCCTTTCGGAGTGGGGCCGGGGGATCAGGTTCGGGATCGGGTGCGGGACCGGGTACCTCGGCTGGGTTCAAGAAAGGTTGTTGTTGGCAATTTAATGAGGGGCAATGTAAGTTTGGTTCCGCCTGCCGATTTAAACACGAATGTTCGGGATGTGGAGTAGGGCACAGCTTTGCCCGTTGTTTTAAGAAAGGAAAAGGAAAGGGTGGAGACGGTGCTGACAAAAGGGAGGACACCAGTGAGGGTAGAGGCAATGGAACCGTTCTTAAGTAGGTACCCGGATGTTGAGGCTGCCGAGTTATTGCGTTCAGGTTTTTTGTTCGGTTTCGTTATTCCGTCTGAGGCAGTAGAGGGGGGCTTGTTTCGCCCGGGGAATTTACGTTCGGCTAAGGAGCACCCGGAGGTTGTGGACGTGAAGTTGAGGAAGGAAGTTGAGTTGGGAAGGATGGCAGGCCCCCTTTTGGCCCCTCCTTGTCCGAATTTACGGGTATCTCCGCTGGGAGTTGTGCCAAAAAAAAAGAGCTGAATAAGTTTCGGTTGATACACCATTTGTCATACCCGGCTGGGTCTTCGGTGAATGATGGTATTGCGCCAGAGTTGGCGGCGGTTTGTTATGTCTCTTTTGATAAGGCGGTGGAGTTGGTAAAACGAGCGGGACTGGGGGCGCTGATGGCAAAGTCGGATGTGGAAGCGGCATTCCGTTTGTTGCCGGTGCATCCTGAGAGTCAGCATTTGTTGGGTTGTATGTGGAGGGAGCGTTTTTATGTGGATCGTTGTTTGCCAATGGGGTGTTCAATTTCTTGTTCATACTTTGAAGCTTTTAGTTCTTTTGTTGAATGGGTTGTAAGGGATGTGTCGGGTATGGAGTCGATCATTCATTATTTGGATGATTTTTTCTGTGTGGGGCCGGCGGGTTCCCCGATTTGTGCAGGTTTGTTGTTTGCTTTGACTGAGGTTGCCAGTCGTTTTGGGATACCTTTGTCTCCGGAAAAAACGGAAGGACCGGCCACGGTCATGCGTTTTTTGGGGATCGAGATTGATTCACTGGCTAAGGAGTGTCGGCTTCCTGCTGACAAGATTGTGGATTTGAGGCGGTCTGTTGTTGAGGTGATTAAAGCAAAAAAGGTTCAGCTTAAGGTGGTTCAGTCTTTGTTGGGCAAACTTAACTTTGCTTGCCGGATTATGCCAATGGGCAGGGTGTTTGCCAGGCGGTGTTCTTTGGCTATGTCGGGCAAGACGTGTCCGGTGCATTTTGTTCGGATCACCAGAGACATTAAAGATGATTTGAGAGTGTGGGATACATTCTTGCAGGAATATAATGGGCACACGGTTTGGCTCAAGGACGTGGTGCCCAACAGGGTGTTGCAGTTGTTTACAGATGCGTCGGGTTCAATGGGTTTTGGAGCAATTTTTATGGGCCACTGGTGCGCGGGTTGTTGGCCAGAGTCCTGGAGGGATCGAGGTCTGGTGAGGAACCTTGCGTTGTTGGAAATTTTCCCCATCGTGGTGGCAGTGGAATTATGGGGCCAGGACTTTGCGGACAGGAAGGTTTGTTTTCATTGCGATAACATCGCTGTGGTATATGCGATTAACGCCTTGTCTGCTAAGTCACTGCCGGTGGTGGCCTATCTGCGGCATCTGGTGCTCAGATGTCTGCAATGGAACATTCAAATTGTGGCTAAACATGTACCGGGAGTTACTAATTCAGTGGCTGATGTACTTTCTCGGTTTCAGTTCCACAGGTTTCGGGAGTTGGTGCCTTGGGCGGACGAGATTGGTCAACCTTGTCCGGCTGGTTTATGGAACCTGGTAACTTGATTGTGGGCACCTTGATTCGGAGTTCAGTGTCGGAGGCTACTTGGTGCCGATATGGGAAAGTATGGCAGGAGTGGGAGAAATCTGAGCAGGATCAGGGCATGATTGGCGGTATGGATGATGTGCAAAAGGTATTGACATTCATAGGGAATGATTTTGCGTCTGGAAGGTCCGCTTCGGCAGGAGCACAGAGGGTGGCAGCGATTGCATTTTGGTTTCGGCTGTTGGGCAGGCAGGATGCGACTAAAGATTTCAAAGTGCGACAGGCTTTGAAAGGTTTCCGGAAAGGTGTGCTGACGAGGGATGCTCGACGCCCGGTGTCGGTGCCTTTATTGGAAAGGCTGGTAGCGAGTTTGGAAGGGGTTTGCAGGTCCAACTACGAAATGATTTTGTTCTCCACAGCTTTTGTGTTGGCCTTCTTTGGAGCATTTAGGCTAGGGGAGTTAGTCAGCCCAACCCGGTGCATGGCGGGTGGCTTGGCTTTGAATGACGTGGTACTTGTGGAAGACAGGGTGGAATGCAGGCTGCGGTATTCGAAAACTGACCAATTGGGCAGAGGAAGGTTGGTGGTGTTGTATGCCTTGGCTGAGAGCCAACTGTGTCCGGTGGGAATGGTGCGACGTTTTTTATCTCAGAGGGGTGGCGGTCCGGGACCGCTACTTAGGCATATAGATGGTTTGTTTTTGTCCAAATTTCAGTTTCGGGCAATTTTCCGGGAGTGCTTGCTGAGAGTGGGCGAGCGCCCAGAGGAGTTTGGCACGCATTCATTTCGCATCGGGGCGGCCACGGAGGCGTCTCGTTGGGGGTTAGGGGATGATGTAGTGCTGCGCATCGGGCGCTGGGAATCGAATCGTTTTCGATTGTATGTACGTCCTCACTTGCTTTCTAGGTAGTGGCTGGAGGGGATTACCCAGGCTACTGAAAAAGCGAGTGGGTATTGCGGTATGGGTTTTCGTTCGTAACTGGTTAGGATGACACGTTGTTTTTGGTCAATTGTTAACTTTTCTTTTGTTTGTACAGGCCGCTGCTTGATCTGGATACTCGGCCATTCGTACGTGTATTGTGGGGCTCTTCGAGCGGATGTTCGCCCGGATGGTCGGCAGTTGGGACTCGACAGAGGTGCAGAGTCGGTCAAATGGTTGGGATTGAGGGGTATGCAATGGGGCAGGGTGCTGCCAGAAGTGGATTATTTTTGTAGTGTGAGTAGACCCCCGGATGTCTTGGTTCTACATGTTGGGGGAAATGATTTGGGAGTGCGTGCGTCCCGGGAATTAATACGGGACATTAAGTGTGATTTGTTGCGACTGTGGTGTTCCCACCCCGGTATGATTGTGGTGTGGTCGGATATGGTGCCAAGGGGACGATGGAGGTTTGGGAGGTCGGTGGATAAAATTAATAAAGCAAGGGTGAAAGTGAATAAGGTGGTGGGGGCATTTGTGGCACGTAACGGGGGGATTGTGGTACGGCACAGAGAATTGGAGTCGAGGTCGAGAGAATATCTGAGGACGGATTTGGTGCACTTGACGGAGATTGGCTTGGATATGTGGATGTTGGATTTGAGAGAGGGCGTGGAGCAAGCGTTTGGTGTGTGGCGGGTCCAGGCCAAGTAAGAGGTCACTTGTCCTGTCCTGTGGCGGGGGTAGGTCTGGTCCAGAGGCAGGGGATTTACATTTGGAAGGGGGAGATGAGCCACTTCAAAGGTTGAGGGGCTCAGGTTAAAGGTACCTTGCAGGCACGGGGTTCTGCAAGGGTGGGGTATTGGTTCTAGGTAACCAATACCTCGTCCCTGGGGCCGGTGATATTGCGGCCAGGGACAAAAGTTTTAGAGGCTTATGGACCGGGCCTATCCATGGGTAAAACGATGGGAGGGCCTATTGTTTAAGTTGGGACGCCCGTTGGACGGTGTACCCGGTTATATTATGTTAGTATGTAAACAATAGGCAATAAAGGCTGCTGTGGCCAATTTGTTAAACCAAGTCACTGCAGTATGTGTATTATTTTAAGTCTATAACGGTTGGGGATAGTAAGTAACCAACCAATTTACGACCGGAGATCCTCCCTCGATTGTCAAGCAGGCCAAGGAACCCCTAGGGTGGAGGGGCCACATGACATTCGGGGAGGTAGGGAGTTAATTGGAGGAGGAAGGAATGGGAATATTTGATGAGACATGGGGGGTGATTAAATGGAAAGGGGGTTGGTCAGGGGGAGGAAGAGGGGGAGCTTAAGGGAAGATACTGGGGACAAAGAAGGAAGTCCCCTCATTCCACTTCCTGGGGACAGCCTGTGAAGTTTCCCGCCCACCCTCCCTGGTTTTGAGTTCAGTTATGAAGGCGTTTGAGATGTGTTTTATGAATGAAATCTGAAAGTATGGTGCGAAGCGTTGGTATTGTCACGGCAGCGGGGGTAGGTCTGGTCCAGAGGCAGGGGATTTACATTTGGAAGGGGGAGATGAGCCACTTCAAAGGTTGAGGGGCTCAGGTTAAAGGTACCTTGCAGGCACGGGGTTCTGCAAGGGTGGGGTATTGGTTCTAGGTAACCAATACCTCGTCCCTGGGGCCGGTGATATTGCGGCCAGGGACAAAAGTTTTAGAGGCTTATGGACCGGGCCTATCCATGGGTAAAATGATGGGAGGGCCTATTGTTTAAGTTGGGACGCCCGTTGGACGGTGTACCCGGTTATATTATGTTAGTATGTAAACAATAGGCAATAAAGGCTGCTGTGGCCAATTTGTTAAACCAAGTCACTGCAGTATGTGTATTATTTTAAGTCTATAACGGTTGGGGATAGTAAGTAACCAACCAATTTACGACCGGAGATCCTCCCTCGATTGTCATGCATTTTTTATCTGTTTTTACCATGCATTTGGGGTTGGAAAACACTGCAAAAATGCTGCAATAATTGATATGCAGTAGATTTATATCTGCACCAAATCTGCAAGGGAAAGAAAAGCACCATGTGCACAAAAGTTCAGAATTCTCATTGACTTTGCTGGCATAAGAATTTGCATGCAATTTTGTGAAAAAATGCACTGAAAACACCCTACTAATACTGTTTTGTTATTCATGGTCACCATTATTTCAGTGCTGCTAGATCATCTGCAGCTTTTAAGACTCTGTGTTTCAGATCACCTGGCGAAGTGGATCCTCCAAGCACAAAGTTGGGTGGGCACACAGGCCATGGGCGTTGGTGCAGCAGGAAGCTAAAGCACACAGGACATGGGTAGTAGATATACTGAAGACCACAGGCAGACTGGAGACAAAAAAGCAGCAGAAGCACTGGAGGCCGCAGGCACACTGGAAACAGGTACACTACAAGTCTTAATATCAAGATCAGGGGCCGACATATCATTGGGGCAGCCTGTGCAGGTGCAAGGGGGCCCATTTCTACCTCCAAAGCAGGTGGAATCATGCATTTTGATGAGCTGCTTGGCTGTAAAGGGTCTGTATATTGTTCTTGTACAGGGGCCTCCTTCTGTCTATGTTCACCAGTGATCAATATAGAGGTGAGTTTCTTGGTAGACCTTATATAGACCAAAAAACTACAAAAACTGAGTGCAAAAATCCGCATAAAAATCACACAAAAACGCTTTGTTGTAATAGGAAATCCTAGTTAGCAGCAAGTGCTGTCAAAAAAAGTGTCAAAAAACAGGGCTTTTGGTTTATAAGTTTTTTGTGCAAAAAGAGGTACAGTAAGCTGCTTCACCATCGACAAGGTCGCCCTGATAGAAGCAGTCCCTAGCTGATGTATGTATTTAAAACCTGTTTATGTGTGTACATACCTTTAAACAGGAACCAGTCAGGACTTCATATTATATGGGCTGTCTTGTGAAGCTAGCTTATATGTGAACAGCTCATAAAGGAGTGGTGGGGAACCTCCCTCTCCTGCATGGCAGGAGAAAAGCAAGGAGTAGACAAATATGAGCCGTGCACATGTTGAACGCGTCTGCATAACAGCATTCATTCACCACCAACTGAACTACAAAAACTGAGTGCAAAAATCTGCATAAAAAATCACACGAAAACGCTCTGTTGTAATACGAAATCCTAGTTAGCAGCAAGTGCTGTCAAAAAAAGTGTAAATAAACAGGGCTTTTGGTTTATACATTTTTTTGCAAAAAGAGGTACAGTAAGCTGCTTCACCATCGACAAGGTCGCCCTGATAGAAGCAGTCCCTAGTTGATGTATGTATTTATTTCAGCTTTACAGGTTAGAGCCTTGTCGTGGACCATTTTCTTCAACTTCCACCAAAGATTTTCAATTGGATTGAGATCCAGACTATTTGCAGGTCATGACATTGACCTTATGTGTCTTCTTTCAAGGAATGTTTTCACAGTTTTTGCTCTATGGCAGGATGCATTATCATCTTGATAAATGATTTCATCAACCCCAAACATCCTTTCAATTGATGACCTAAGAAAAGTGTCCAAAATATCAATGTAAACTTGGGCATTTATTGAAGATGCAATGACAGCCATCTCCCCAGTGCCTTTACCTGACATGCAGCCCCATATCATCAATGACTGTGGAAATTCGTATATTCTCTTCATACAGTCATCTTTATAAATCTCATTGGAACAACACCAAACAAAAGTTCCAGCATCATCACCTTGCCCAATGCAGATTCACGATTCATCACTGAATATGACTTTCATCCAGTCATCCACAGTCCACGATTGCTTTTCCTTAGCCCATTGTAACCTTGTTATTTTCTGTTTAGGTGTTAATCATGGCTTTTGTTTAGCTTTTCTGTATGTAAATCCCATTTCCTTTAGGCAGTTTCTTACAGTTCGGTCACAGACAGTGACTTCAGTTTCCCCCATTCGTTCCTCATTTGTTTTGTTGTGCTTTCCTGTTTTGGAGACATATTGCTTTAAGTTTCCAGTCTTGACGCTTTGATGTCTTCCTTGGTCTACCAGTATGTTTCCCTTTAACAACCTTCTCATGTTGTTTGTATTTGGACCAGATTTTAGACACAGCTGACTGTGAACAACCAACATTTTTTGCAACATTGCGTGATGATTTACCCTCTTTTAAGAGTTTGATAATCCTCTCCTTTGTTTCAATTGACATCTCTCGTGTTGGAGCCATGATTCATGTCAGTCCGCTGGTGCAACAGCTCTCCAAGATGTGATCACTCCTTTTTGATGCAGACTAATGAGCAGATCTTATTTGATACAGGTGTTAGTTTTGGGAATAAAAATTTACAGAGTGATTCCATAATTTTCCCCCTGCTTGATTTACAAAAGTAAACGTTGCTAGCTAGCACTTTTTGCCATTTGAAAGGACTTTAGTTTTGTGCCATGTCTGTGATCTGTTTTTTTTCTACAAAATTAAACAACTGAATGGACATCCTCCGAACCAGGTGATTCCAAAATTTTTGCCAGGAGTTGTATAAACCTCAATGTGGAGCACTACAAAGTTCAGCAGATCATGATGAAGAAATCATAGACGGCATCCGGGACAGGTGTGTAACACTCTGCTGTTCTGATTCAGGGTCTCCTCTTCAGCCTTTTACATCCTCTACACAACGTCAACCCAATTCTGCTCCCTATGGCACCCACACTCCTTGTCCATGTTTTTCAAGAGCTGTTCAGAAGCTTTGAGGATCCATGTGACCAGATAAGATAAAACAAATTTGCAATTGAGCTGCATATGTCAGGCACCAACAATTAAAAGGATCCCGTCAGGTACTAACATGGTTGAACCAAACTAAGTGTGCCAAATACCACCCCTCATATAGACACATGTATCTATTCCTCTTGCCATGACTCCATCTTATAAGACTCATATCCTGTCACATCAGGTCCTTCCATATTGATACTAGCAACAAGAAATGTATTTGCTCAATGATTCTTCGACCATCAACCTGCTTCTATCTAATATATAGAGCCAATAGAGTTGGTATCAATCAATTCTCAGGACCCGGACCATCCACCACATCTGTAATCTGTGGTTGCTGGACGGGAGCCCTGGGAAAGAAATCTTACCTCATGGCATCCGCAGTATTCTCATCTTAAGACATGTTGAAAAATGCCTGATAATTGAATGTACCAACACTGATTTTATTGACACAGCAACACACACCCTATTAAGTGATACATCACTGGAATCAGGGTCTCTGCCCTTAAATTATGCTATTCTCAGATTACATTGCAGAAACCTGCTGACAGATTCCCTTTAATTACCCCTATCACCTTTATATTCATTAGGCTTTAGACAAGCTCTATCACTTATCACCATTGAAAGCTGTTCTCTCAATTAGAGATGGGCGAGTCCTAAAAGACTCGGAATCGCAAGACCCCAACGAGTCCGAGTGCAGGACTCGGGACTCGTTGCGAGTCCAGCGAGTCCAATGTTAATGAATAGGGAACCGAGTAATAGCGAATAATGACATTTACAACTCGCTGATGTGTCTCTGAAAGTGTGCGAGTCCAAATTGGTTTTAAGTGCGCACAGCCACCGAGATGTGGTTTGGTGTTGCTGTATGCGTCACTTGCTGGCGGGGTAAGTGTGCGCGCTCACACTTGGCAGTGAAGCCGCACACTACACTCCCTAAAAAAATTGGTTTTAAGTGCGCACAGCCACCGAGATGTGGTTTGGTGTTGCTGTATGCGTCACTTCCTGGCGGGGTAAGTGTGCGCGCTCACACTTGGCAGTGAAGCCGCACACTACACTCCCTAAGGTGGTGTACGTGCTATTTAAAGGTAGGAGAGCAGCAACGCACTGGTCTGCCACAGAAAAAATAACGCTCTATGGGTTATTAGGAACAAAAATCGATCTGGTGCAAAAACAAAAAGGAAACAGCACCTCAGCTAAGCCTCTGACTGCAGCTGTTAGCAAAGCTGAGTGAGTAAGCTAAGCTATGAGGTCCGTCCTGTGTGCACTGTAAGGCTTCTCCTTCCTTCCCTCCCTGCCTGCCTGCCTGCCTGCCTACACAGCACTACTCTGTCCTCCTCCTAGCTCTCAGAAGAGCTGTTTGAGTTAATATAAGGAATCTTCCCTACACTGACAATCCCTGATCTGCTCCAGCATATATCTCTCTCTCCCTATACTAGGTCAGATCGTCTCAGGAATGTGGCCAAAATGGCGGGGACAAGCCTTATATACTGCCTTGCCTGTCATACATGACATAGGCATCACGATGGACAGCAGCCAATCATAGTCCTGACACAACCAACTTTGCTATGCCATTACTGACTATGATTGGCTATCTTCACAAGTTTTCTGACCTAACACGCACGCTGTGCTGACTCGGAACATAACAGATTCTGTATTCGAGAGTCCGACTCCCGAATACAGTATACAGGACTCGGAATCGTAGACTCGTAGGACTCGGAATCGTAGACTCGCTCAGACTCGCTGCTGACAGCGGGTATCTGTGAAGAGTCAAGCTTATTGCCATTGAATTCCATTGGACTCGTCACTGTGCGAGTCCAAGCTGGGAGATTCGCCGAGTAACGAGTCCTGCGAGTACCTTCAGAATCGCCGAGTCCCGAGTCCTAGCGAGTAGACTCGCCCATCCCTACTCTCAATGTAGGTCACAAAAATGGCAAATAGCATTTGCGAACCCCCTAATATAAACTAGATTTGTTAAAGGGAATCTGTCAGAATGATTTTACTATTGAAATTAGTGGAATAGCTGCAGAGATCGTGGTAGAACAGCAAGAATGATACCAGTGCTGAGAAATCAAGCTTGAAATTCCACGTGCAAATAAGCCTGAAAGTGCATTGGGGACGTGGCCATGTACATCTACTTCTCAAATCCATAATGTAATGTCAGCCACATTGCCAGCATCCCCGCAGCAGGGAGACCAGTATACTTACCCCTTAAGTGGTTCCGCAGCATCTACCCAGTCTCCATTTCCTGCTTCTGCCACCCGTGACCTACGCATGCTGAACAGGTCTCCCGGGAGTTCACTTAGGTCATGCACGTGGCACACCCCCTTCTGTTACAGGGTCAGCATGCCCTATCCAAAAGTGCTTCTCAGCCACAGGCTGAGAAGCACAGAGTATTTAAGGCAACTCCCCCCCCCCTTTGGGAGGTGCTTTAGCAACATGGCTTATTACCTAGAAACATGATGCTAGTTGTCAGGTCTCCGTTCCAATTTACTATGCCTTGCTGATGATGTTACTAACCTGTGCCTGTGTCCTATTGCCTGTTAGTACTTGCCATACCTGAATCAGCCATGCTGCCTTACCCTTTGTACCAGTCTGAATTGTCCATACTGCTGTACCCTCTGCAACAGTCTGGACCGTCTGTACTGCTATACCCTCTGCAATAATCTGGATCTTCCATACTGCCATACCCTTTGCAATAATCTGGACTTTCGATACCGCCATACCCTCTGCAACAGTCTGGACGATCCATACTGCTGTACCCTCTGCACCAGCCAGAACCAGCTGTGCTACCATACCTACTACACCTGCCATACCTGCTGCACCAGTCATCCAGTATGTACCCGATTGCACCAGAGACTGTTCCTGCATGTATGGGTTCCCGTGCTTGAATCCCCGACCCTTTGGGCCAGCTGTCAAGGTATCTTCTGGGGTAGCATCTGGTGGCTACCTCCCAGCACAAGCCTAGCCTCACCATTATAGGCTCTAGCTCTCTTAGATGCACTCCTCCAAGCTGAGATTGGTACCATGTCCCAGTGGGTCCACTCGTACCCGCGAGTGCTATACATAACTTTTATTATAACTTTTCAGAGGTTAATCACAAATAGGCTTCTCTGTACTTTTGTTAAACTTTATGACTAAAGTTTTGTCCTAGTGTGCATGAAACTGGATATATCCATACAGCCTCTATGATTAATAAAAAAGATCTCGGAGATTTTCTCAGGGCTGGCAGAAAAAAGGGCCAATTAAGTGCTGGAAGCCTCCAGGTTTAGACCATCTGTCAGATATAAATTATTCACTGGATAGTGCTTGAGGTCATATTGGCTGGCCAGGCCAATGTATGTGATAATGCTTCTGATCTTTAATGTGTGCCCACCCAAGGGGAGAGTGTATGGGGGAGAGGACTACAATTCCCAAACTGACAAAATGCTGTTAAGATATGAGCAGCTTTTATGTCCCCATTATATGACAATAAAATACAACTCATGCCATCAATCACTTTTATTATCTCAGACAGAACTTTGTGCTTTTTTTATTCTTTCACTGACTGCTTTTTTCCTTGAACTTTTTCTCCCTGTTGGATCTTGAACAGCACTAGTTAAGTTTATAGGCTGAGCTGTTCATCACTGTGACTCTTTATACATGACCTGGAATAATCCATTTATTTCCAAGACATAGACTTTTTCTTTTGAACTATTGGCATATCTTAAGAATTTACTATTGAGAGATGGAATAAAAAAAAGTTTTATTCCGAGCTTATAATAGAGTTCATGTAGTCTATCTATCTATCTATCTATCTATCTATCTATCTATCTATCTATCTATCTATCTAGAAAAAAACTGCACAGCACTCACAGACTAGTGTGAACTGGTGCTAGCAAAGACACAGGGTCAAATAATTTGAAAAAAATTCTTGCAGCACACAGCTACTACCAATGATGTACATATGCTGACAAGCTATATGTACATCATTGGTAGTAGCTGAGTGCTGCAAGGTTTTTTCCCTAGTAGTTTATCCCAGCATCCCTGCTGGCACCAGTTCACATTGTCTGTGAGTGCTGTGCAGTTTTTTTTCTCTTTTGTATCGTGTGGAGTTGCTGGCTCCATTACTGCAAATTGCACCCTCATTGCCTACAGGTGATCTAGGGTCTAGATGGTGTCCGCCCACTTAGTAGTGGGGTAGGGTGGACAAGGAGGACTTGGGTGTCAGCGTTAGGACTCGTCGGACCTGAAGTCACTTTGTCGCAGTCGACGAGCAAACAGACATTGGCCAATGTGTGTACTAAGAACTTCAGATTTAAAAAAAATAATAAGAATTTTGAGTTTTTTGAAAAAATCGTAAGTTTTTAAATTTTTTCTCATATATATATAGCTTGTCAGCATATGTACATCATTGGTAGTAGCTGAGTGCTGCAAGGTTTTTTCCCTAGTTATCTATCTACCTATCTGTATCGATAAATATTTTCAGTAATTCAATACATAAAGTAAAACACACACCGTATTTTTCAGAACATAAAACGCACTTTTTTCCTCCAAATTCTGGAGGAAAGTGTGGGGTGCGTCTTATAGTCCAAATGTACTTTGGTTAGCTGTGGGGAGGGGGCATTGGTGGAGTGGGAGTATGTGGGGGGCAGGAGAATGTCCCCACTGCTGGAATTCTGTGCAGGGGAAACCACGTGTGCCTGATACCTACAGTGGAGGAATATTCATTAGCTGCTGCCCTGCCAACCTGTTAGTGCCGAGCAGTGGAGGGAAGCGGCTAATGAATATTCCTCCACTGTAAGTATCAGGGACCATGAGGATTCTCCTGCAGCCGATCCAGTAGTGCTGGGGAGATAGTGTGACTGCTTAGCTGGGGAGAGCAGGCAGAGCTGGGATTGCTGCAGTGTGCCAGCTTACTTCTGGAGCACAGGTCATACTGCTGTCACTGTGATCCATCATCCTTCAGCCACGATACAGCACTTGTCTCTTAGTGCAGGACCTGAGATGAGGTAATGAAGAGGGTGGGCTGGATCATCTCATGACTATAGATGAGCGATGTTCGATTCGAATAGTTCGCCAATCTCAAATTCGAGTTGATTTTGGCCCTATTCGAGTCATTCGCCGAATTCGAACAATTTGGTTCAAATTCGGCGAATTTCGAACATGTTCGATTTTGGTTCGAAAATGCGGCAGATGCGGTCAGAAAACCGCATCTGCCGCGTTTTCAGCCAAAATAAACATTCCCTAAAAGAAAGAAAGTGTTAAAAATAAAAAAATAATCAATGCTCACCTGTCCGCGGTCCACCGAAGCCTCCGGCAAGGTCCTGTGGCTTCTAGGACCTGTGGTGACGTCATGTTCTCGCGGGAACTCCGGTCACATGACCGGAGTTCCGCGAGAACATGACGTCACCACAGGTCCTAGAAGCACAGGACCTTGCCGGAAAGCTTAAAATAGATATATTTATGTTTCGGACCCTTTCTTTAAGTAAAAGAAAGTGTCCGAAACATAAAAATATCTATTTTAAGCTTTCTGGCAAGGTCCTATTGCTAATAGGACCTGTGGTGACGTCAGGTTATCGCGGGAACTCCGGTCACGTGACCGGAGTTCCGCGAGAACATGACGTCATCACAGGTCCTAGAAGCCACAGGACCTTGCCGGAGGCTTCGGTGGACCGCGGACAGGTGAGCATTGATTATTTTTTTATTTTTAACACTTTCTTTCACTTTTTTTCACTTCCACAATGTATTTATATACATTGTGGAAGTTAAAAAGCCCCACAAGCCCGGTTTGTTCGTTTTCCGGGGTGTTCGACGGTGTTCGTCGAGCATTCGACGAACATTCGTCGAACACCCCGTCGATTCGACGAATCGAATCGAATTCGAACACCGGGGTGGTGGCTCATCTCTACTCATGACAGCCCAGAGCCATTGCTCTACATGCAATGCTCCCAGCATGTCCTGCAGATCCTTTGGCATGCTGGGAGTTATAGTTCTCCCTTGATGAATTGCCCCTATGAGCTCTTAAAGTGTTTACTCTTCAGCACTTGAGTGGCGCTGTATATGTAAGCCCTGTCCCCCGGTTCTTATACTCACATAGTGGCGCTTTCATATTGTACTTTACCATCACCGCTGAGGTCCCACTGCACCATCTTCCTCTCGTAGCTTTTACCACATTTTTTGCTCAAAATCTTTTTCCCCTATTTTCCCCCTCTAAAACCTGGGTGCGTCTTATGGTCCGATGCGTCTTATAGTCCAAAAAATACAGTATAAAGAGTCATTACACAGAGAGATCTATTTCAAGTGTTTATTTCTGTTAATCTTGTCAATGTTGATGATTATGACTTACAGCCAATGAAAACCCAAAGGTCATTATCTCAGAAAATGTAAGTTGGGAGGGTGAAGATTCTGAGAGATAACATTTTCCCTAAATAGGTATCAGAGGCTTCACCTTCTGTAGTTGTGAGAGTTAGAACCACTATAAAAGCAGATCATGGCTGCTGCAGTCCCCAGCGTGTTGCATATAGAGTCGGGAGGATAAACGGTTAAACACCACGCTGCCGTAT
This sequence comes from Allobates femoralis, assembly GCA_033576535.1. Lineage (NCBI taxonomy): Eukaryota > Metazoa > Chordata > Amphibia > Anura > Aromobatidae > Allobates > Allobates femoralis. Next base: position 28,324 of record JARQOC010001203.1, on the reverse strand, counting down.
TCCACGAGACATCAAAGGGTGACTATAATATTGATTTATTAGTCAAAGCGTTTCAGGGCTCCCTGGCCCCTTCCTCAGGTCAAATCAATGTCCTATTGCCATGTTTCAGGGCATTTCTGGAAGCGTTGACTAATAAATTAATTTTATATTCACCCTTTGATGTCTTGTGGAATACGGCAGTGCAGTTTTAACCATTCATCCTCCTTAGTTTAATTTTCTGAGAAAATGACCTTTGGGTTTTCACGCAGTCCGTGCATATTGCCGACGTCTGGCGAGATTTGTGAAGTCTCCCGAGACATCAGCACTGTTCAATACAGCGCCGACGCCCGCTCCACTGCGCCGGCCGCCACAAGAGGGGCGGGAAACTTGAAAACTGCAGGGCGGGTTTAACAGCCTGGAGGGGCGGCGATAACAGCATCCACAGGTCTCAACAGCAGCCTCCGTGACTCAATAGGAGGCCACCGCTGGACACAATAAAAGTTGTTTTCACAGGTATGAAGGGTCAGTCTGGGCACATACAGGGGTTACTAGAACTAGAAATGCCCTGGGGGGTGACAGGTTCCTTTTAAGGTATATGCTAAAGTTGAATAAATAAAACATAAATTGCATTATTGCCAAATAGAATATACAGTTATACTGTGGTTTTCGTCGATAGTCCGGCCGATATCTTTCGGTGAAAACCGAAACCAACAAAAATTGAGGCAACAATTTCTGTAGGAAAAAATATTAACAATAAATTCAATTAATTCATTTTAAACACTCCAAAATGCATACAAAAAACACAGTTCATAGAGAATAAGGATAGCGGTTAATATTAGAAACACACAGAAATGACTATAAAATGAATATGAAAGACTAATATAAAGAATAAATAAACATTCCAATTGTGTCGTGGTCAGTCTCTCAGTGAGGTCCTGGTCACTACTTGGTGGCATTAGATGCTCTGATACAGATGTGTTCAAAATAATAGCAGTGTGTTCAAAAACATGAGTTAAGCCCAGAATCTTTATAATAGTTTCAATTCCTGCATTGGGAACATTGCACACTGTTTTCTAAATCAAAACATGGAGAGAAATGTAGATAGTTTTTAACTATTTTACCGAAAAAAACTAAATTTGAACATTGGGCTGTTCAAAAAAAATAGCACTGTCTGCATTTGGCTTCACAAACCCAAAATATGTAGTTTCTTTTTTTTAGGATTTAGCATTCCTGTGAATCACTAACCTAACATTTAGTTGTATAACCACAGTTTTGTAGAACTGCTTCACATCTATGTTGCATAGAGTCAACCAACTTCTGGCACCTGTCAATGGTTATTCCAGCCCAGAATGCTTTGACTACGTCCCACAATTTATTTGCATTTGTGGGCTTTGCCTCAAGAAACTGCATTTTTTATATCACCCCACAAGCGTTCTATGAGATTAAGGTTCATAGATTAGGCAGGCCACTTCATAACCTCAATTTTTTTGGACTGGAACCCAGCTATTGCAAAATTACTGGTGTGTTTAGGGTCACCCACATCAAGGGCATTTCCTTTTCAGTGTAAGGCTACTTTCACATACCGATTTTGAGGGAGCCGATGCTGTCCGATATAAATCGGACAGCAACGGCTCCCTTCTGATGCCTGGAATCGGGTGCCAAATAGGCACCCGATTCCGGCATAAAATCGGTGCCTCCGGGGTGAAAAAAAGAAAAAAAAAAAAAGTTTATTCTCACCTCCCTACGAGCCCCCGCCGTCTTCCGCCATCTTCTTGGAGGCTCCCGGTGGCTCCCGCAGGCTGCCGGTGTCAGCAGAGCGCTTCCTCTGCTGTTCAGGACCTGCGGTGATGTCACAGTCACGTGACCTCGGGTTCACCATGGTAACCCGCGGTCACATGACTGTGACATCACCGCAGGTCCTATAAGGCAGAGGAAGCCCTCTGCTGACACCGGCAGCCTGCGGGAGCCACCGGGAGCCTCCAAGAAGATGGCGGAAGACGGCGGGGGCTCGTGGAGAGGTGAGAATAACATTTTTTTTTTTTTAACACTTGTGCTCCTAGTTAGGAGCAGTTTTACTGTACTGAGCATGCTCAGTACAGTAAAACGGGGTCCGAGGAGACATCCGATGTTTCCTCGGACCCTTCTACATAGGGCCCCATGTTATAGGGATCGGACCTAATCGGATGTGCACTAAATGCCATCCGATTTGGTCCGATCCGAATCTGTCAGATTTTATTTTCGGTGCTAAAATCGGAGCATGCTCCGATTTTAGCACCGATAATAAAATTGGACAGAATCGGATCGGACCAAATCGGATGGCATTTAGTGCACATCCGATTCGGTCCGATGCCCATAGGGCTGCATGGAGGCCAAATTCGGATCCGATGCTGTCCGATTTTGATCGGACAGCATCGGAAATCCGAAAATCGTAATGTGAAAGCAGCCTAAGACAACAACATGACCTCTTCAAGTATTGTGATATCTACAAGCTGGTGCATGATCCCTGGTATGCGGTAAATAGGCCTGGCACCATAGTAAGAGAAACATGGACATATCATGATGCTTCACCCCCAGGCTTCACTGTCTTCAGAGTGTACTGCGGCTTGAATTCAGAGTTAGGGGGTTGTCTGATTAACTGTCTGCGGTACTTGAACCCAAAAAGAACAATTTTACTTTAATCAGCCCACAAAATGTATCTCCATTTCTATTTAGGCCAGTTGATGTGTTCCTTGGCAAATTGTATCCACTTCAGTTCATGTCTTTTTTTAACAGTGGGACTTTGCGGGGACTTCTAATAGATTAGCTTCACACAGGCGTCTTCCATCTGTCATAGTCCTCACAGGTCACTTGAGACATCTTTGATCATCCTGGAGCTGATCATTGGCCAAGCCTTTGCCATTCTGGCTATTCTTGGATCAAATTGAACAGTAGTCTTCTGTTTTTTACCATGTCTCTCTACAATCAACTTTTAATTAAAGTATGCTGTTCTTTTGAACAATGTCTCGAACGACCCGTATTTTTCAGGCTTTCAAAGAGAAATTTATGTACATGTGCTGGCTTCACCCTTAAAGAGGACTTATCACTCCCCTGGTGATTTCCAAACTGAAAGCACCCCTGAATGCAGCCTGTCTGCTGCATTCAGGGAAGGGGTCCCCCATATATTTAGCCCCCTGTAAGGCTGCTTTCACATAACGATTTTCGGTCATCCGATTGTATCCGTTTAAAAACGGATACAATCGGATCCGAAATCGGACCCCATGTTCCCTATGGGAATCGGATGGGATCGGATGTGCCACTATTGGCATCCGATTTTGGCACCATCCGATCCCATCCGATGTAATCACGGGCACAAAATCGTAGCCTGCTACGATTTTGTGTCCGTGACTCACATCGGACAGCCTCGGATCACTGCTGATCCGAGGCTGTCCGATGTGCCCACAGCATAGGAGCCTATGGACATCGGATCTGAGTTCACCTCAGATCCGATGTCGGCTCCGTATCTGCCTGTCTTTCCCTACTCCTGCCTCCTTCATCTTCTTCCCTCTCCTACTCTATATGATGTGCCCCCGCTATTCTATGTGTGTCCCCCGCTCTTCTATCCTCATCTATCCCTATCCTGTCCCCTGTCCTCTCCCTGGGTGTAAAAAAATAAAAAAAACTCCTCCGGGAGTATACATTACCTGTCACCGCTCCCACGCTGCCGCACGATCAGGGCTAAAGGACCTGTGATAACGTAAGAGCCCGGTCACATGACCCGGTCAGCTGACCGGGTCATGTGACTCTGACATCATCACAGGTCCTTCAGCCCTGATCGTGCGGCAGCGTGGGAGCGGTGACAGGTAATGTATACTCCCGGAGGAGTTTTTTTTATTTTTTTACACCCAGGGAGAGGACAGGGGACAGGATAGGGATAGATGAGGATAGAAGAGCAGGGGACACAGATAGAATAGCGGGGGCACATCATATAGAGTAGGAGAGGGAAGAAGATGGAGGAGGCAGGAGTAGGGAGAGACAGGGGACCGCAGGATCCACACGGATCCTACAGATCGGATGGCTATTTGCCATCCGATTGCAGGGATCCGTATGGATCCGTGCCTGTCCGTGGGATCCCCCTTCAAAGTCGGATCCCACGGACAGGCACAAAATCGTTATGTGAAACCAGCCTAAGTTGTACAAAGCACTTTATAAAGTGTACAGATAAGGAGTGGGGAGGAACTTACTCCATATGGAGTCCTCGCAGTTTCCTGGTGTCCTCCCCGCCTCCAGCCCTCTCTGTACCACATCCAGCCCCCTTTGTGCCGCCTCCTTTATGTGTCTTCCCTACTTGCCCGCTCATGCTCCTTTGCGTCCGAAGTCCCGCAGGCGCAGAGCGAGCAATGGGCTGGAGTGGGTCCCGGCAGCTGATTCGCCTCCTGGCGTCAGTGCCTGAGCTCGCCCTGCTCCAGATTATGCTGTATGCTCTGGCGCTGGCGTCACCGGCAGGAAGCGTTTCAGTTGCCAGGACCCACTCCAGCCCTTTGCTCGCTCTACACCTGTGTGACTTTAGATGCAGAGGAGCATGAGCGGGCAAGAAGGGGAGACACATGAAGGAGGCGGCATAGAGGGGGCTGGAGGTAGCACAGGGAGGGCTAGAGATGGGGAGGAAACCAGGGAACAGCGAGGACTCCATACTGAGTAAGTCCCTATAGTTACACTTTCCAAAGTGTTTTGTACAACTTACAGGGGGCTAGAGACATGGGAGACCCCTTCCCTGAATGCAGCAGACACGCTGCATTCAGTGGTGATTTCAGTTTGGAAAGCACCAGGGGGGTGAGATGTCCTCTTTAAATAAGAGTCATCTGATTCCTACCTGTTCCTTCACAGAATGATTGACCTCACTAGTTGAACTCCACACTGCTATTGTTTTGAACACACACCCTTTTCAATTAATTATTTAAATACACAGACCCAAAAACATGCAGAGTAAAAATGCTGAGTCTGTTGGTTTTCTAAGAATCTACTACAGCAACTGGTAAATTTTTTGACATGTGGTAATATAATTTATACTAAAAACAGTGAATAATCTGCTTAGTCATATTCGAACCCTGCTTTACCTAATTTTCAAGGGGTTCTCAGGTATTGGAAATGTAAACACTTGTTCATGGCATTATTGTGTTTGTCATCCATGTACTGCCTCGGCACTCTGGCCTCATGAGTCCAGGATTGTCCTTCTCCATGAGGACCCAGTGCCCACCTTATCCATGTGGGAATGAGAATGGCTCTGAAGACTTCAGCCCAGTACCTAACAGCATTCAGGGTATAGTTGGCTTTCCTGTGGAGGTTTGTGCATCTCTCTAAGGGGTACTTCACACACAGCAACATTGCTAACGATGTCGCTGAAACGTCGTAGGATTTGTAACATAACAGTGACCTAGCCAGCAAGCTCGCTGCGTGTGACACGCAGCAGCGATCTGTACCCTGCTGTGAGATCATTGATCGTTACAAATCGTTCAGGACCATTTTTTGGTTGTCGCGCTCCTACACGGCAGGGTGCATCGGTGTGTTTGACACCTTAACAACGACATCGTTAGCGACTGTGAACTCGGCTTTTGCGTTGCCTTTCCCGCCCCCTCAGCTCTGATTGTTGCCTGCTGCTGATTTCTGACTGGGCGGCTTTGACTGAAAAGAAGGCAACTTAGTAGCGTTTCTGTCCTTTGTTCCATAGCTACTTTGTTCCTGAGCGTGCTGGTTTGTGGATCATAGTAGAGAGGTCTCCAGGCTGCGATACTACAATGTTTATATGGTAGGCATCATTTGGGGTTTCAGATTATGATCTTTGCAGCATTTCCATTTTTACTTCTATCACATTATCTGCAATCGACCAATCAGAACGCACTAGCGAGCACCAACCGGAGCTGACGCCCCTAACATAGGTGTGAGTCGTCAAATTAGCTGCTGTGTGACACTTCTCCAATGACCAGCGAGGTCGTTATACGGGTCCGTATCGTTGCTGCGTCATCGAGCAGATCTGCCTGTTTGACTGCTCACCAGTGACCGCGTAGCGACTTACCAGCGATCCCAGGCCAGGTCGGATTGTGGTCGTTATCGCTGGAAAGTTGCAGCGTGTAAAAGGGCCCTAAGTGTATAACTTTAAGATTATCACTGACACCACGATGTCCATTATGTTGGATGATGTTGCAGGCGGCATCACGGTGTGTCCACACTCATTTACATTTGTCACATTTGCTGAGCTCATCTGTGAAGGGAATTGGGTGTCAATGGTGAATGTGTCTAGTTTTCTTTGGGGAGTGTTAACTGATCTGCCCAGTTTTGGGCTGTAGATGTCGGGCCCCCATACCACCCTTCTAGAGTCTATTTCAGACAGTTTGGCCAGATAAATTCTCACCAGTAGTCACTGAAGATAGGACTAAGATAGGTCTTCTCCTGTTCTTTCTCGCACAAAGGAGTATATTACATAGGTTAAAAACCTCAGTTCATCAAGTTGAACCTTTCTGCACCAATTATACATTTTTGGCACTAAATAATCTATAACCGACAATGTTTTGTGTACTGAGGAAATGATCCAGCCCTCCTATACAAGCTGTTATAGTGCCGGCCATTACTTCTTCTTGGGGTTGGCATTCCACAGTGACTGCTCTAACTGTAAAAAACCCTTTCCTATTTAGCTGCCCGGAATCACCTTTCTTCCACCCAGAGTGAGCGCCCCTGGTCCTTAGTATGGTCTTTAGAAGGAATAAGGCTGCCTTCACATTTGCGTATGTGTCTGCATGCTGATGGCATGCAGACACAAACACAGTGCAAAGCAGGGCCATTTGATGTGTCCGCAGCGGAGAATGTCCGCCTGCGGACACATCACTGTGGAGCCCGGCCAGCCAATCAGCAGTGTCCGGGGGAGGAGATCAGCACCGGAGATCTCCTCCTCCCGGCTGCCGGTAAGCTCCGGGACGTGTCGGTGGGGAGAACAGCTGATTTGACAGCTGTTTGAATCTTCCCGCGCCGACACCGAGAGGAGATGTCGGCGCCGGAAGATTCAAACAGCTGTCACATCAGCTGTTCTCCCCGCCGACATCGCTAGCACATTACCAGCGGCGGGGAGGAGGAGATCAGCGGAGGCTGAGCTGATCTCGCGGTGGCCGTCGGTGAGCTCCTGTGACATCACCGGCGCCCACCGGGAGATTTTTCAATGGGTCCGCAGCGTTCTCGTGCGCTGTTAAGCGCAGAACACTGCGGACCCATTGAAGACAATGCAGGTTTTGTGCGCTTGGGGACGCTTGCTGATCTTCCAAGGTCCCGAGCGCACAAAAAAATGCAACTGGCTGCATCCCGGGTGCGGACGCTGGATACCGGAAGGAGCAGATATCATCTGCATCCGCACCCGAACGCAGCAAACGCAAGCACCATGCGTTCCTATGTTAAACATAGGAACGCAGTGCACATGCGTTTGACTGTGTATGGGAAGGCAGCATAAGCTGCGTTCACATACGCATTTGTGAAGCCAGCCTAAGTCTCCTGCCTGTCCCTTGTATTCAGATCCAGGGATGGTGTATATACAGTCCGCGCTGCTTGAAATAATCACTCCAAAGTCTTGAGTAAAAGACCCCCTTTCTTTATTTTCCACCAACAAGTGTTTTTATGGAAGCACGGTAGCTCAATGGTTTGCAAGGTTGCTTTACAGTGTTGGGTCCTGGGTTTAAAAAATATCAAGGACGACATCTGCAAGCATTTTGTATGTTCTCCCCGTGTTTGTGTTGGTTTTCTCCAATATTTTAAAGACGTGCTGATAGGGAATGTACCCTATTTTTCAGACCATAAGACGCACTTTTTTTACCCCCAAATTGTGGGGGAAAGTGGGGGTGCGTCTTATGGTCCAGATATGGCCAAACTTCATCTAAGAGTATGATCACATGTTCTCGATTTGCCATAAATTCGTCAAGTGATCGGCACAGTTTCATGGATGTTTGCTTGCGTTTTTGTTTGAAAAGGGACCGTATGTGTCAGAAATTATGATGTTCTAAAATATAATAAAATAATTATTTTTTTGTCTTGAAATCCATTGCCTTGGATCTCTTTCTTTTCAAATGAGCAATGTTAGAAATCCAAGCTGATGTGTTCTATTTATTCTATATTTTTCACAACATGTAAGGATGTGGAATCCGATAGATCTGATAACCTGACAGATTTCTAAGGGATCTGCTAGATTAAAAAAAAAAACACAAAAGTTGCTTGGCTTTACCCTCAGTCCAAACACATATTCTTCTACTCTTCCCTCTTCTATTTAAAGATTCTAGATAATATCTAATGAAAGAATTGGTAACAGTACACGCTCACTGTGGTCACCAGGCGGGTTCCTGCGGATCCGATACTATAAACATTTTATTAGACTTGTTTTATTTGACGTTTATCTGGCCAAGAAAGAAGCAGCATAATGCGGTAAGTATGTGATACTCCTATAAATGCCATTCAGATTCAAGGAAGAAAGCATGGAGACCGGGTTGCAGATTTTGAGACTTTATTTAGGGTTGAAGTCACACTTGGTAGATTTGTTATAGAAATTTTAGAGAGTTTCCCTTAAGCCCCCGTCACACCTGGCGACGGGGCTGGGGATGTCGGCGGCGATTGGCGGGTGCGCGCACATTTTTGGCGCCCCGCCAGCGTCGCCGTCCCCCATTTACACGGGGCGACACCTCCAGCCCCGCACCGGCGAGCTGTCAGGTGGCATCGCCGCCGGGGTGTCTGGAAACCTCAGTGGTGATGCAGGACAATGGGAGCTTATGGCTCCCATCGCTTGACAGGTCGCCGGCGCCCGGTTACATGGGGCGACATGGCACTGCCGACATCGCTCCTTTACTTGAGGCAACATAGGGGCGATGTCGCCACCAATAGGCCACGCCCCCACGTCGCCTATGTAATCTCCACATGCGTTCACATTAGTATGCAGCCCGGCCAGCCAATCAGCTGTCTCGGCGGCGGCTGGGAGGTGGAGATCAGGGGCAGAGATCTCCTCCTCCCGGCTGCCATTGATCTCCCGCCTGTCGGCAGGGAGTGACAATTGATCTGACAGCTGTTTAAATCTCTGGCACCGACACCGAAGAGGTGATTTTAACAGCTGTCAGATCAGCTGTTTCTCCCCGCCGACACTGCCAGGAGATTAGCGGCGGCCAGGAGAGGAGATCAACGGCTGCTCCAGCTGATCTCCCAGTGGCCGCTGCTGGTATCCCAGGAGAACAGCGGCGGCCACCGGGAGAGATTTCAAAAAGATCCGCAGCATTCTCCTGCGCTGTCATGCGGAGGACACTGCGGATCCATTGACTCCCATGCATTGTTTGTGTGCTTGCGGGAGCTTACAGATAAAGCAAGGACAAAAAATGCAACATGTTGCGTTTGGAGGGCAAATAAATTATGCATATCCGCAACCGAACGCAGTCAAACACAGGTACTATGCGTTCCCATGTTAAACTTAGGAACACAGTGCGCATGTGTTTGGCTGCATCCGAAACGCTGCGGTTTCATGCGCAAGTGTGAAACCACCCTAAGTCACATGCTGTCCATTTCATTGTGATCCTCCTTGAGATGGTTCTGCTACTTCATTGGAGTCCAACTGTGTTTAATTAAACTGATAAACTTGATTTGGAAAGGTTTCAATATCTATAGTAATGAGAGACAAGGGCGCATAGAGTCTTATCTTATGATAAAAGAGGGTGTAAAATGCTTTTTGAAAAGTGCTCAACTGATATGGTTGTGTGACCCACAAGCAGTATCTGCACGTATACAGCCATTGCAGGATCCACACTTTCATGTACAACGTGGCAAGAACCGGAATGGATGGACAAAGTGGTGGTGATCAGCGCTGCTGCAGAAATGACTGGGCCCACGTGGTCTTTGGCAATGATGTAGCTTTTATTTATCCTACACTTTTCGGAGCGTACCTTGCTCCTTCCTCAAGGATGTAATCCCCGAGGAAGGAGCAAGTTACGCTCCTAAATGCGTAGGATAAATAAAAGCTACATCATTGACAAAGACCTCGTGGATCCAGTCATTTCTGCAGCAGCGTGGATCACCAGCACTTTGTCCATCCGGTCTTGATTTGGAAAGGAACACACCTGTCTATATAAGACCTCACAAATCACAGTGCATATCAGACCAAATAAGAATCATGAGTTCAAAGGAACTGCCCAAGGAGCTCAGAGACAGAATTGTAGCAAGGCACAGTTCTGGCCAAAGTTGCAAAAGAATTTCTGTAGTACTCAAGGTTCCTAAGAGCACAGTGGCTTCCATAGTACTTAAATGGAAGAAGATTGGGATCACCAGATGTTTTCCTAGACCTGGCCGTCAAACCAAACTGAGAATCATGGGAGAAGAGCCTTGGTGAGAGGAGTAAAGAAGTACCCTAAGATCATTGTGGCTGAGCTCCAGAGATGCAGGAGGGAGATGGTAGAAAGTTCCACAAAGTCACCTATCACTGCAGCCCTCCACCAGTCAGGCCTTTATGGCAGAGTGGCCTGATGGAAGCCTCTCCTCAGTGCAAGACATATGAAAGCCTGCATAAAGTTTGCAAAAAAACACATGAAGGATTCTCAGACTATGAGAAATAATATTCTCTGGTCTGATGAGATGAAGATAGAACTTTTTGGTGATAATTCTAAGCGGTATGTGTGGAGAAAACCAGGCACTGCTCATCACCTGCCCAATACAATCCCAACAGTGAAACATGGTGGTAGCAGCATCATGCGATGGGGGTGTTATTCAGCTGCAGGGACAAGATGACTGATTGCAATTGAAGGAAATACGAATACATGTAAGATGGAAACATGGCCAAGTACAGAGATAACCTGGATGAAAACCTCTTCCAGAGCTCTGGACCTCAGACTTGGCCAAAGTTTCACCTTCCAACAAGACAATGACCCTAAGCATACAGCTAAAATAACAAAGGATTGGCTTCAGAACAACCCTGAGACCATTCTTGACCGGTCCAGCCAGAGCCCTGACCTAAACCCAATTGAGCATCTTTGGAGAGACCTGAAAATGGTGCCACCAACATTCACCATCCATCCTGATGGAACTGGAGAGGATCTGCAAGGAAGAATGGCCGAGGATCCCCAAATCCAGGTATGAATAACTTGTTGCATCATTTCGAAGAGGACTCATGGCTGTATTAGCTCAAAAGGTTGGTTCTACTCAATACTGAGCAGAGTCTGAATATCTATGACCATGAGATATTTCAGTTTTTCTTTTTTAAGAAATTTGCAAACATTTCTACATTTCTGATTTTTTCAGTCAAGATGGGTCATAGAGTGTTCATTATTGAGAAAAAAAATGAACTATTTTGAATTTTCCCAATGGCTGCAATGAAACAGAGAGTGAAAAATGTAAAGAGGTCTGAATACTTTCTATACCCACTGTACCTACCCAGCACCGTTCACCTCCGTTCACCACTGATCAGAGCAGTCACAGGCTGCTCCTGTCGGAGATTTTGGAGCTTCTGCTGACGTCACATCAACAGAGTGGAGGGTTCTCCACCTCTGTTAATGAGCGTCAGAGCCCATGTCACGCCAATTGCCAGCCGGCTCCCCCAATCAGGTAGCAGGGAGCTGGCTGTCAATCGGTGTGATGTTGGTTGTCCCGCCCACTTCCACAGAGCAGAGAGGAAAAGCTGCCATGCTATCCCCGGCACGAGTGGTCTTTGACTGCTCTGTGGCGGAGGTGAACGGAGCCAGGCAAAATAGGCAGGTAGGCGGCAGCTACCTGCCTGTTATGCTTGGGCATATATCTTTTTTTTCTTTGTATATCTTGGAAAACACCTTTAAGCCACTGGCAGATGTGACCATAAGTGGCTTAAAGTGCATCTTTCAGACACATTCTCAGGTTGACCTCATTCTTCTAGATGACAACTTGGCAACTCTTGCATACTTCAAGAACAGAGATTCTTTATTTTAGTGTAAAAACATATAGAGGATAGCAGGCACAATGTAAATACACTGTTCAAAAATAAAGGGAACTCTTAAACAACACAATGTGACTCCAAATGAATCACACTTCTGTAAAATCATCCTGTTCAGTTATGAAGTGACACCAATTGTGAATCTATTTCTCCTGCTGTTGTGCAAATGGAACAGACAACAGGTAGAAATGCAATTAGCAAGACCCCTTATATAGGAGCGGTTCTGCAGGTGATCACGACAGACCATTTCTCTGTCTTCATCCTTTTTGGCTGTTGTTTTGGTCACTTTTGCAGTTTGTCATTGCTCTCACCCCTAGAGGTATATGAGGCGGCGTCTACAACCCCCAGAAGATGCTCAGGTAGTGCAGATCATCCAGGATGCACATCAATGTGAGCTGTGGCAGGAAGGGTCGCTGTGTCTGTCAGCACAGTTTCTTTTTTTTTTTTTTTTAACAATAAATTTTATTGAACAAGTTATCAACTCAGACATAGACAGTGAGCATTCATTGATGCCGTTAAATTAGATATCCATCTCCCTGCACGCAGGCCGGAGCAACAGAGAAGCAAACGCAGTGCATAGGTGGGGGAGGGGGACTCTACGACCCACAGAAACAAATACATAAATTTAACAATAAGGAAAGAAAGAGAAAGTGGGAGGGGGGGAGGAGGGGGGAGAATGGGAGGAGGGAAGGGGGGGAAAGGGGTAGGATAGGATTGGGTTGTCCACTCGGGTGTCGCCTGCAACAGGTAAAATCATAACGGCAAGTCATCCACGCATACTTGTGTGCGGCCCAAGAGGCGGTCAAACAGGTAAGGGAGCTCCACAAATTAAGAGGTGCTCAGAGTCCCAGCGGGGAAGCCGGGTCTCCCCCAGGGAGAGTAGGTGGAACGCCGCATCTCCTGTGCGATGGGGGACGCTTGGGGATGTGAAGCCCATAACTCCCACTTCTGCAAAACTGATACTTTAGTTGGCTTGTCAAGAGCAAGGTAGTATTCCTGGTGAAAAATCCAGTAGACCTTCTGAACAAGTTCCGAATACGTAGGAGGGGAGCAATCCTTCCAATGGGTGGCGAGGCATAGCCGAGCCGCGATCAGAATGAAGGAGAGGGCTCCGCTAATAGCTGAAGGGTACTCCTGGATTCCTATGTTCAGAACAGCCAACTGTGGGGAGAGATCTTGACAGATACCCGTGACCGTCCTAGCCAGGCCAGAGACCAAGGACCAGAACGGGGATATGTTTGGACAGGTCCACACAATGTGGGAGAGAGTCCCACGAACTCCACATTGTCGCCAGCAAAGGGGGGAACGACTCTCCGCAAAGCGGGAGAGGCGATCCAGAGAGAGATACCACCTAAGATGTATCTTCTTGAGATTCTCTACATGATTAACACATCTAGTGGACCTCCCCACCTCCGAGGAGGCATAGTACCAATCCTCGATCTGTGAGGTAAACCCCAGATCACCTCCCAGCGCAGCATATAGGGCAATTTCGAATCCACCTCGTTAGTCAATAGCGCTTTATATATAGTCGACAGCCCTTTGGTCTTGTGGGGGTCTGAGAGGATAAATCTAAACAGACTAGATACGTCCCCTGGGGCAGAAAAATTCTTAAAAAAAGAAGACGCTCGGAGAAGGTGTCCAATTTGGAAGAATTGGAGGAAGGCGGGACGGCACCCAGGGAGGGAGTCACAAAGCGACTCAAAGGTGGGCATTAGCCCAACACATAAAAGGTCCACCAGAGATACCACCCCTGCCCCCTCCCAAGTCCGCACATTTATCGAGGGGAGCAAGAGGCGTAAAGAGCTGAGGGAAACATCTCCTGGGGTAAATCTTGTCCAGGCATGCGGAGCTCGCCTCCAATAATACAGGAGGGACTGAGCCGCGTCCGACTGGGCTACTCGCCCAGACGGGCGCAGAGACTCCGCAATCAGGACATCCCGCAGTGAGCCCCCCCCAAGTAGGTAGGACTCAATGGGGATCCAGCGGAGATGAGGAGGGGAGTGCCACCAGGATTATTGCTTTATGGTAGTGGAGAAAGTTAGGCAAGCCCATCCCACCAGCATGGAGGGGCAGGTACATAATTTCCCGAGCAACTCGAGGCGACCCGCTCCCCCATACAAATGTATTCGCGATACTTTGGAGTCTAGAGATTAAATCCGCTGGGGCCCTGAGTGGAAGACACCAATAAGTGTAAATGATTTTGGGCAAAAGCATAATTTTCAAAACGTGCAATCTTGCTATCCATGACAAGGTAGAGAAGGTATATGAACCTACATCCTTCGCTATTTTGGTACATAGATTGTTATAGTTAAAGTGATCCTAAACCCAGAAACTGACCCCCCCGTATCTTTAGACCTGTCCCTGCACCCCCTCTTATCATTCCTAGCCATCCCTTTTGCAGAAAAAATAGCTTTTGTAAAGTAAGACAAAAGGTTATAATACTTTGACCTGTGTGAGTTCTCTCTTTCTGTGGAAGCCGAGATGGGACAGGCCTGTCTGCTGCTGCCTGGTAAATATGCACGCCCCTCTCTGCTTGTAAGAGCCTGGCCGCGTCATGAAAGGGGCGGGGCTCCGGTATGATGCGATTTAGCCCCGCCCCTTACATGACGCAGCCAGGTTCTTAGAAGCAGAGATAGACATTACTAAGGGGAGCGAAGTTGAGATGTCGGAACACATGATGATTATATCATCAGCATATAAGCCATTGGTGTGGATCCCTCCACCAGCCCTAAGCCCCCTTACTCCGTGAGAGGTTCTTATCTTTTCCGCCAGGGGTTCAACCGCCAGGGCAAATATCACTGGTGAGAGGGGGCAGCCCTGGCGGGTGCCGTTTGTGATCCGGAAGACAGGCGAAAGGAAGCCAGAGGCAAGAACTCTGGCATTGGGGTTTGAGTACAAGGAGAGAATGGCCGAAAGAAATGAGCCAGAGAGGCCAAACCTCCGAAGGACAGCTTCCAGGTAGCCCCAGTGCACCCTGTCAAATGCCTTTTCCGCGTCTAAGGACAGGAATACACCTGGGGCCCCCTTCAGCTCCAAGGTCCTAATGAGATCAATCATTCTCCTCGTCCCGTCCTTCGCCTGTCTGCCTGGCACAAACCCCACCTGGTCGGGATTAATCAAAGAGGGAACTACCGCCGCCAATCTCACAGCAAGAATTTTAGCATATATTTTAAGATCACAGTTCAATAAGGAGATAGGGCGGTAGCTCTCAGGGAGGTCCAGGGGCTTCCCAGGTTTTGGTATAGTAACAATTGTAGCCTGCAACTGGGCAGGGGCAATTGAGCCCAATTCCCGCCACTGGTGAAAGGCTCTCAAGAGGAACGGAGCCAGAGTGTCCGCAAAAGTGCGGAGATATTCATTCGGTAGACCATCAGGCCCAAGGGCAGAGTGTAGTTTAGTAGATCTGATAGCCTGGAGAACTTCAGTGAGGGTAAAGGGAAGGTTCAGCTTTTCCATTTCTGAAGCGGAGACTGAAGGTAGGTGACTCACCGTGGCCGGGACTCCGGTTTAGACAGGCGATGCTTCCTTCCTCCTTGTCACGGGTGGACCGCGCCTGCCGGTAGTGGGGCCCGGTGTAGTGCAGATCAAAAGGGTTGAAGACATCTTGGTGGAACAGATTAAAGGGGTTTTTAATTTATTCGTGATGCCACCTATGAGTAGATTCGGTAAGGACTACCGACGCTGCGGAGCCCCCGGGGGATGGACAGCAGCAAGATGTTACGCTCCCCACAGGCTGAGCGGTGATCCCCGGAGGCTGGAGCTGCTTAAGATGTTGTGCGGCAGCTGCGGTTACCTTGTAATGCGGACGGACAGTTCATAAGGAAGCACGGACACAGAAAGTCTCTGCAACGGGTCTTTACTGTAACCAGCAGGCAGTACATGGCATACAGTGGTTGAGTAGTAGACCGGGTGGACTCAGCAGTGATGGTGTCCCTTAGAAATCCACAGTGTTCCTCCATTCTAACTAGTTGGTTGCCAGTGTCGCCCAGGAATACCAGGTCGGGTACGGGGAGGCTGCTTCAATGCCCTATCCATGATGTACGTTCTGGATGTTTTGGGGAGCCTTGGGTCCCTCAATGGGTACACCGCTGGTTAGACGACTGGAAGTTGGCTTGTGGTGGGGTGCTCCTGTGAAGCTGCTCCTCCACGCTTCTGGTTCGCGTAGCAGAGGTGAACTGCTGCCAGCTTCGGTACCAGTGAACCAGCTGTGAGTTGTGGGCACGGGAGTTTTTTGGGAACCCGTGTAGATAATGCCCAATCCCGGTAGTTAAGGCCTCAGGTGCTGACACCCGACCGGTGACGGCCCAGGGGCCCGCTCCTCTCCAAGTTCTGTGTTCTAGGCTCTGCTCTAGATTCCAGACTCCTACTGTTCTGTCTAGACTATTGTGTGTTCTACTACACTTCCTAACACTCCACCCCCCAGGACCTATGATTGGCCCTCTGTTTCTAGGTGATGCATGCAGGGTTGGATTTCTATGTTAACCGGATCATTGCTGAGTCAGAGAATATTGCGGCTGCATTTGTGGCTGCGGGGCGCCACATAGGCTCAGGTCCTCGAGAAAACCCGCCACCAGCGCGGGAGAAGGCTGTGGAGTGTCCGGGTCATCTCTTAGATTATATAGTTTGGAATAAAACACCTGAAAAATCTTAGCTATCTCCCCAGGGTTCCTAACTGTACGGCCAGACGTATCCTTCAACTGTACAATGGCGGAGCGAACCTCTCTTCTCTTCAGTCGTCTAGCTAGTAATGCCTCCGCCTTGTCTCCGGATTCATAAAAAGCTGTTTTGGTGCGGCGGAGAAACTTTTCATGACGAAGTAGACGTAACGTGCGGAGTTTAAGTCTAGTGGCTGTTAACTGGGTGGACAGCTGGGGGGTGGGGCTATGTTTATTCGCTGTTTCAAGGCTCTGAAGAAGAGAGATTAGGTTAGTTCTCTCCCTTTCCCTGGTCCTCTTCAGCTGCGCAGCTTTCTGAAGAAAGACCCCTCTAACAAACGCCTTGTGGGCTGCCCAAAGAGTCTCCTCCACGACCATGCCGTTATCATTGATTTGGAAGTACTCAACAAGTTGAGCATTAACATCTTCCACAAGGTTTCGGTCAGAGAGGAGGGCCCTGTTGAGTGCCCAGGAGGACGGGGGGGATGGTCGGACGTCCAGTGCAAGTCCGAGGGACACCGGGGCGTGGTCGGACCACGTGATGGTACCCACCTCCGCACAGGCACAGGCCAACAAGGTTTTATCATCAACCAAAAAGTAATCTATTCTAGAGTATGACCTGTGCCTGTGCGAATAAAAGGAGTAGTCCCTCTCAGTGGTGTTAAGATAACGCCAAGGGTCATGTAGATGGTGTTCCCGGAGTACGAGTCCTGACTCCTTGGGTCTCCCCAGCGTCCCCCTGGAGCAGTCCAGAGACCGATCAGGGATCAGATTAAAGTCACCGCAGAGAATCTTGTAACCAGGGGAGGGAGCAGACACCTTATCTAATAGAACACGGAGAAATTGTAACTGACCATCATTTGGGGCATAGAGAGAGACCAAGGTGAGCGGTCTCCCCGCCACTACACAGGACAAGATAATAAATCTGCCCGCAGGGTCCGACAAAACATGCAGGAGTTGGAAATCAACTGAGTGCCTAATAAAGATGCCCACACCCGCCTTCTTTGCAGTCGCATTGGCAAAGAAGCTCACCGGGTATAGTCGGTGTTGTAGCCTGCAGTTATCCTCCTGGAGGAGGTGGGTTTCTTGCACACAGAGGATATCAGCTCTCAACCTCTGGGCATCCCTCCAAAGGAGAGAACGCTTGAAGGGAGAGTTCAATCCTCTAACGTTATAGGAGACAATTTTCATAATAAATAAGGAGTATGTTGCTGCTTATCTGAGCGACGATAAGGCGGGATCCGATGGACAAGTACCCGGGGGAGGGGGGAGGCAGGAGTCGGGGGGAAAGGGGAGGGGGGAGAGAGGGAAAGGAAGAAGGGATAGTTGGTAAAGGAGGGGAATCAGAGGAGGAGGGTGAGGGGGGCAAGTAATCGCAGGAGAAAAAGACTCCTGCCAGCCAGCTCCAAAAAGAAAGCCACACGTTGCTGTTCACAGCACGGCAAACATGTCAGGGCTGTTAGAACACTCTCTTCAACGGAGAAGAAGAGAGAGAGAGTTATAGGAAGAACGTCCCCTGCGAGATCCCGGGAGGAGACCGAGGAGGGTGAAGAACTTGCATGAAATCCAGTTAGCCACCGGATCTCTGTACATTCAGCCAATCTTCACTAACTCAGGAGGGGATGTTGAGGCACGATCCCGGGCTCGTGGGTGGTGTGGGGATCCTTTCTGCTCCCCAATCAGTTTCCATTGCCCCCCCTAGAGAACTCAAACATTACTTTACTTTGTAAATTGAACACTTTACTAGTCATAGTACAGTTTGCTTATCCCGGCAATAGCCGGGATACGCAAACTATGCAGTTGCTGGATGGCTCAGGATTACACATCCTGAGCCATCCGGAAACTGCAGTGCGGTATTCAGCACACATTTTCGGAGGAAAATGTGTGTGACCGGCATTGCATTCACCGCATCCGGATCCGGATGCGGTGAATGCAATTCATGTTTTAAATGTGACCCTAGCCTTAGAAAAAAAAAATGCCAAAAATGAAGCCAAAAACGGACCAAGGGCTTGTGTGTGACCCTAGCCAAAGAGAGGTTTGTATTTGGATCGAAACTGACTAAGGCCTGCTTCACACCACGGTCTTACTGATCCGGGGCTGTCCGGTGTGCATAGTATGCATACTATTCCTACTATGTATGCATAGTAATCCTATGAAACCGGATGGCAGCTATTTGCCATCCAGTTTCCATCTGTCCGGAAGGATACGGGAGAATTCGGATTTTTGTCCCGGACACAAAATCGCAGCGATCCGATGCCCCCTAACATGGGAGTCTATGGCACCGAATCCGACATAAAATCGGTCCGGTTTCCAGACGCTGGGATTCACTCGATCTCTTTGCCCAACTTAGGCTAGGGTCACACATGCCAATCAGTTTTTCTAATGGATCCAATACCAAATCCGTTTTTTAGGCTGTTTTTTGAGCCTCCTGTGCAGCTATGCATTTTTTGGACTTTGCCATTTTTTACAGCATTCTTTGGTTCCTATAAAAAAATGCATAGCAGAGCAGTCACACTTGAGTCCTGGATCCGTTAAGAGCATTAGTTTTTGGACTTAGAATTCTAAAAGGGCTTATGTGTGACCCTAGGCTTAGTGTTCCTAGGTCCTCTTGGAGTCTAGTTCCTACACCCCATTTCCTGGCTCTCACTACTTCCCACCCACACGTAACTACTTCCGCCACCCCTTGCCTGGCATGAAGCGACTTTGGCTCAGGGTTGGAGTGTGTGTGTGGGTGTTTTTGTGAGCTGACCGTCTCACCTGTCCCAGCTGCAGTTCACCCTGTGGCCACCCGGTCGCAGGGACGCCACAGATATAACACAATTTATTGTTCAAATATTGCAGGCAGTCTTCAGGAGATGCTGTCTTCTTCATCACTCCTTATATATTAGGTTTTTCCAAATGAAATAGAAAGAATTGATCATTCAAATACTTGGGAAAGGTAGGAAAAATAAACATTGAATGAATGCATATTTGGCCAGTAGCTTATAAAGGGCATAATCACCTTCAGGGACATTTTTTTTTTTTTTAGTACTACAGTATATAGTAAATCTATGTCCATAACAGTGCTGTGATTCTAAATAAAGAGGACCTGCCACTCCCCTGCTGCATTGCAAACTAAATGCAGCCAGGGGCGGGCTGGTGCCTCTTATTCCGGGAGGCAGAATGCTCCTGCCAGCCCTACTGTCTTTCCCCGATAGTAAGACCCCCCCGAAAGTAAGGCAGGGTAGGGGGAACGGGGGGGTCTGCTAATATAAGGCCCCCCCCCGAAAGTAAGACCGCCTAGGGGGGGGGGCGCTGGGGAATATAAGGCCGCCGCCACCTCCTGGTACCTGTCCTCCGCTGTGTCCAGGCTCCCCTGGTGTGTCCAGGCTCCCCCGGTGTGTCCAGGCTCCCCCGGTGTGTCCAGGCTCCCCCGCTGTGTCCAGCAAGTGCAGCCGCGCTGGAGCAGATGGCGTTAATCACAGCCTAACATGCTGTGTCCCCCTGCTCATCTCCGCCCAGCCTGACGTCACTGCAGCCCGGCTCGAGCTCTGATTGGCTCCCAGGAACCAGCGGGCGCGGCCAGATGACGTTATGAGCTCTGGGAGCCAATCAGAGCTCGAGCCGGGCTGCAGTGACGTCAGGCTGGGCGGAGATGAGCAGGGGGACACAGCAAGTTAGGCTGTGATTAACCCCATCTGCTCCAGCGCGGCTGCACTTGCAGGACACACCGGGGGAGCCTGGACACACCGGGGGAGCCTGGACACACCGGGGGAGCCTGGACACACCGGGGGAGCCTGGACACAGCAGAGGAGCCTGGACACAGCGGAGGAGCCTGGACACACCGGAGGACAGCGGGGAGCCGGTAAGAAGCGGTGTGTGTGTATGTGTGTGTGTGTGTGTGTGTGTGTGTGTATGTGTGTGTGTATGCGTGTGTGTATATGTGTGTGTATGTGTGTTTGTATGTGTATGGGTGGGTGGCTGTGTGTGGATGGGAGGCTGCAGTGGCTGGGGCTGCCAATATAAGACCCCTTCCCAAAAGTAAGACAGGGGGCCACTTTTGGCCCCCAAAAAACTGTAAGACAGGGTCTTACTTTCGGGGAAACACGGTAGGTGAGGAGCGAGGGGGGGGGGAGTGGGTGCTGTCAGAGAACTTGAAACTTGAGGAGCGGCGGGGGTGCTACCGGTAAACTTGAGGAGCGGAGGGGTGGGCGAGTATCTGTGCTCAATTACCTCACTGTCCGTCGCGTCACCTGCCATTCGGCCGGCCCATTTCATTGCCACCTGTGCCAGTCCGCCCCTGAATGCAACATGTCTGCTAGAGATGAGCGATGTTCGATTAGAATTGTTTACCAATTTCATATTCGACCTGTTTTGGGCTATGTTCGAGTCATTCGACGAATTCGAACAATTTGCTAATTATCCGGTAATTCGAGTTTCTGTTCGATAACGCTTTGTTCACCAAAAGCGTTACTGACTTTTGACAGTGATTCTTTTGGTGAACGTAATTATGAGTTTCAGTGTCTTGGAATGAATAGTGGGCGGGAGGGGGTCAGTGGAGACGTGTGAGCTGAATTAATGCAGATCTCCATTTTTTTCTTTTTGCCGCTTTCTTACTGTGGGTGGTCCAGTGTGTCAGCCTATCAGCACGCATAGAGGAAAGTGCACTTTTTTTTTTAACACAAGGGTTTGTGTCATTGGCTGGGCATGTCACATGCCCTTGCCATATACAACCCGGCCATTTTACCCTGCTCTCCATTTTCTCAGTGCTGCAGCTCAGTGTCAGACGGCACCGCTGTGGGTGCTGGTGTGTGAACTACAGACCAAGCTAGATAGATAGATAGCGATTCAATTGCAAGTTAGATAGAGAGATAGTTGATAAGTTTAGGGACTACTTTAAAGAACAGCCCTTTTGAGGGCTTAAAAAGCAGTTTTTGCCAGGCAGGTCTCTACAGAGAAAGATAGTTAGATAGTGATTCTAGTGCAAGTTAGATAGATAGTTGATAGGTTTAGGGACTACTTCCAAGAACAGCCCCTTTGAGGGCTGAAAAGCATCTGTTTCAGTGCTGTGCAAGTGTTTTTTAGAGCATCTGGCAAAATCTAGCCCAGTAAATACTTTGTGGCTACTAACAGTGTGACAGGCATTGCTGTACCACTGTTGTGAAGAAAGCTACACTGCCTGTCTGCAACAGGCATTTTTTACTGCATCTAGCCCAGTCAATCCATATTGGCTAGCAGCAGTGTAACAGGCATTGGTGTAGCACTGTTGTGAAGAAAGCTACACTGCCTGTCTGTAATAGGCATTTTTTACTGCATTTAGCCCAGTCAATCCATATTGGCTAGCAGCAGTGTAACAGGCATTGGTGTAGCACTGTTGTGAAGAAAGCTACACCGCCTGTCTGTAATAGGCATTTTTTACTGCATCTAGCCTAGTCAATCCATATTGGCTAGTAGCAGTGTAACAGACATTGGTGTAGCACTGTTGTGAAGAAAGCTACACCACCTGTCTGTAATAGGCATTTTTTACTGCATCTAGCCCAGTCAATCCATGTGAGCTAGTAGCAGTGTGACAGGCATTGGTGTAGCACTGTTGTGAAGAAAGCTACACTGCCTGTCTGTAATAGGCATTTTTTACTGCATTTAGCCCAGTCAATCCATATTGGCTAGCAGCAGTGTAACAGGCATTGGTGTAGCACTGTTGTGAAGAAAGCTACACCGCCTGTCTGTAATAGGCATTTTTTACTGCATCTAGCCTAGTCAATCCATATTGGCTAGTAGCAGTGTAACAGACATTGGTGTAGCACTGTTGTGAAGAAAGCTACACCACCTGTCTGTAATAGGCATTTTTTACTGCATCTAGCCCAGTCAATCCATGTGAGCTAGTAGCAGTGTGACAGGCATTGGTGTAGCACTGTTGTGAAGAAAGCTACACCACCTGTCTGTAATAGGCATTTTTTACTGCATCTAGCCCAGTCAATCCATGTGAGCTAGTAGCAGTGTGACAGGCATTGGTGTAGCACTGTTGTGAAGAAAGCTACACCGCCTGTCTGTAATTGCCATTTTTTAGTGCATGTAGCCAAGCAAATCCTTTTAGGCTACTAACACAGTTTTACTAGGTAGCTGTACTGCAGTGTTCTTTTGAAAAGTACCACCACGCAGTGCAGAAAACACTTTTGTATTGCATCTGCCCAAAACTATTTACACTAGTACCACTGTTTTACATCTGCAAAAAACTACTTACCAAAACCTGTTTAGGCTAGTACCACTGTTTGGCCACTCAGCTCTGCTAGTTTTGAATCCATTGTTTTTTGTGCCAGTAACTACAGAGTTGCCAATTACTTACCCTCCAAAATGAGTGGTAAAAGATCTGCTGATGGTGGAAAGGTAAAAATCTTTGTGTCCGTGGGGCAGGTGCTAAAGTAACAGAAACATCTGGTGAATGAATACTGTCTTCAAGCCAAACTAAAATGTCTACTTCTTTTCGTGGATGATCTAATATCATCCCTTTCTTACGCAGCAGAGTATCGCTAAAACTTGTAGATGAGGCCCAAAAAGAGCAGGAGCTTGAATGAATATCAAACGCTCCATTAAGTGGGCTCTCATTCACCTCAACTTCAACATCACAAACACTGCAGTCCTCAGAGGTGACACCCCAATCGCACTTGCTTACTCACAGCTCACAAGTCTCTAGCCACTCTATTGACTATGGGAAACACAGATGGGTGAGTATACAAAGCTGTTCATTCATGCTATTACCTGGGAATCAGAGGTCTGCTCCAAAGCTTCATTGAGTCATAATGAGGAAAATATCTGCACCGATGCCCAAAATCTTTGTGCGTCGGATCTAGGCTGGTGCTGGTGCTGGGGGAGGAGTTAGGCAGAGTGTGCAGACGCTAGGAGAGCTGCGAAGACGTCCTGGTGCTCGGTGCCGTGCTAGGCCTGAACCAGTGACCTGGAGTAGCCCTTCTGCAGTCCAGTCAGGTCCGGGAGTGGGATTGGAAGGCGAGGAGTACAGAGAACAGTGGGAGTAGAGGAGCCAGTGGAGGTTCGCCCAATTAAACACCAGACTTCGGGGGTCGGCACATGCAGTAGTGCTTCAAGCCAGCAGAAAACCCTGACACTCCGTGGAGACTTCAGTCACCTGGTCCCCCTGCATACTCAACATTAAGGGAGCCAGACACCATAGTGAGGAGAGGGCAACGGTGATCATTGAAGGTAACCCGCAGACCGCGCAGGAGGAGAGAGCCCAGCTTCACCTGTAGGAATCTATACCACCCTTGCCGCAATTCCAACGCCCTCCGGAGGACTGTGGCGGCGCTGGTGATCCCTCACCAGATACTACAGGTGGCGTCACAAACCATTCTAACAAAAACTGTAATTTAAAAGTCACAGACCCCCAGAGCCATGGACTCGGGCGCAGCCACCCGTGATAGCGTTCCACTGACACCGTGCCCGAGCTCTGAGTACCCCGGCCTTGGCTGGTTACTGTCACACATCGATAGCACCACCTTTTCATGAATGCGATGTAATAAGTCCACCTGCACCTCCTTCACAGACCAGCAGTTTGTCTGGGACACCCTACTCAACCCTGTCTCAGCACAGCAGCAAGCCCTCAGTCCCTCAGATGTGGACAAGTATAAGACCATTTCCTCCTACCCATGCCAAAGCTAAGAGATTGAATTTCACCATCTGCAAACTGTTGGCTACGGAAATGTTGCCTTTCCGTCTGGTTGAAACAGCGGATTTTCAAGACCTTATGGCCATCTCAGTCCCCCAGTACCAGATGCCCAGTCACCACTACTTCTCAAAGAAAGCTGTGCCTGTGCTACACCAGCATGTCGCACACAACATCACGTCTTCCTTGAGAGACTGTGTGCCACAGGGTGCATTTCACCACTGTCACTTGGATGAGTAAGCATGGACAGGGGCATTACATGTCGCTGACTGGGCACTAGGTGACTATTGTGAAAGCAGGAGAAGGGGCTACTGTTCAAGTCTTGCCATCCCCATGGGTTGCGCATCAAACCTCTGTCTCTAGATGTTCCTCCACTGCTTCTGTCTCCTCCACCTCTTCTAGGTCCTCCACCTGCACCCAAAGCCTGTCTAGTAATGTGATCCGCGTTCAAACTGCTCTGATGGAATCCAGCACACCTTCTTACTATGCTGGCAGCAGGGCTCAACACCATGAGGCAGTGTTTACATTAAAATGTCTGGGAAATGTGAGTCACACAGCTGAGGAGTTGTGGTCAGCTGTGGAGACAGAGTTTAATGAATGGTTGTCTCCACTGAACCTGCAGCCAGGGAAGGCCATGTGCGACATTGCTGCAAACCTGGGCTCGGCCCTTTGTCGGGGCAAGGTGACACACGTGCCTTGTATGGCTCACGTCTTGAACCTAGTGGTCCAGCAGATTTTAGCCCACTATCCTGGCTTAGATGCGCTTCTGCACAAGGCACAGTCGTTGTGTGCTCACTTCCGCCGTTTGCATCCCGCAGCTCAACGATTTGCATCTTTACAGAAAGTCATTCTGCCTACCGGTTCTCCGACTAAAATGCGATGTGCCGACACGATGGAATTCCACTCTGCACATGTTGCAGTGCCTGTGGCAGCAGCGACGAGCCCTGGTGCAGTATGTTATGACATATAGCCTGGCCCAACGTGCTGCTGGAGTGGTCTCAGATCAAGGACATCTGCACCCTTCTGCAGAGTTTTGAAATAGCTACTAAGATGTTTAGCGCTGGCAATGCCATTATCAGCATGACAATTCTGGTCATCTACATGCTGGAGCATACTTTAACCAGTATTCGGAGTCAGGTGGTGGGCCAAGAGGAAGGGGAGGAAGTACAGGAGGAGGCGTATGTGGAAGGGATAACAAGATCCAGACTGTCGGCAGCACCAAGGCGGCTGGCAAGGGAGGGTGGGCGAGAGGGATTAATGAGGGTGCATGGTAGCAGCCAAACTGTTGATGAAGGTGCAGGAGCCGAGAAAGAAATGGAGTACGAAGAGGCGATGGGCATGGAAGACTCAGCAGATGAGGGAGATCTGGATGGATCACATTTCTGTTGTGCGAGGTTGGGGGGAGAGGGCAGAGGAAGGAAGTGTGAATATTACCTCGCCGCCACCAACACAACAAGGACTTGGTCCTCCTGGATGCGCAAGACATATGAGCGCCTTCTTGATGCACTACCTGCAACATGATCCTCGGATTGTTAGAATCCGAAGTAATGCAGACTACTGGGTTGCCACACTCTTAGATCCCCGGTACAAGAGTAAGTTTGGCCAAATGATTCCTGTCCTGGAAAGGGATTCCTGCATGCAGGAATATCAACAGAAACTTTTACTTAATCTTAGATCTGCTTTATCCCCAAAACACCAGTGGAGCACATAGTGAATATCGCAGTTCTAACTTTCCAACCCAGGGAACGTCGAGTCATCATCACTCAAACGTTAACAGTAACAGTCTATCTAGTAACAGCAATTTTGTGGAATCGTTTCACCAATTTTTTACACCATCCTTTGCAACGCCAGAAGAGAGAACAAGTCTGACACATAGTGAACGCCTAGAGAGGATGGTACAGGAGTATCTACAGCTCAATATCGATGCCATGACTGGGCAACTAGACCCTTGTTCATTTTGGGCTTTGAAACTGGAAAAATGGCCTGAGCTCGCCACTCATGCCTTTGAGATATTGTTGTGCCCCGCAGCCAGCGATCTCTCTGAACGTGTCTTCAGCGCTGCTGGTAGTGTGCTGATGGATAAGCGCACGTGTCTGTCCAATGACAGTGTAGAGAGACTAACGTTTACCAAAATGAACAAGTCATGGATCCGCAAGGACTTTGCCACCTCTGTGTTAGCCTGGGGAGACTGAACCGTTGTGTACTTTACAATGTGCTGCATTAAAGTCCACATTTCTTTATTTCTACTCTGGGGCAATTGATGCCTCTTAAGTAGTGGCTGTTCCTAATTTTATAAAAAAAATGGAGACTGCTGTTGGGGTCTCCTTGCTGTTTGTTGCTTGACTTGAGTAGGGCCCTCTGAGCTCATTACCTATCCTTGACACTCCTGCCCCTGTTTCTGAATATTCAACCTTTTGTTCATCGAACCAGTGATGAACAAATTAGTTGTATTCACATTAACCATTTTTGGGTGCTTAAAAGCATTGTTTGGTCAATCTCCCCTGTCCACTAGGCCTAATCAAGTCACTTACCTACCTCTCTTATTTGATGTAGTAATCCACGAAACTGATAGTGGTCCCACCTGTGTATTGCAGGGCATAACTTTGATGGGAACGCTTGCAAAAGCTTTGAATTTATGTGGCCCTCTAGGCCCAAATAGGTCTCTGATCTACCTCTCCATTATTTCCTGTAGTACTCCACAAAACTAATGGTGCTCCCACCTGTGTGTGGCAGGGCATATCATTGATGGGAACGTTTTCAAGAGCTTTGAATTTATGTGGCCCTCTTGGCCCAAACAGGTCTCTGACCTACCTGTACATTATTTCCTGTAGTACTCCACAAAACTAATGGTGGTCACACCTGTGTGTGGCGGTGCATATCATTAATGGGAATGCTTGCAAGAGCTTTGAATTTATGTGGCCCTCTAGGCCCAAACCGGTCTCTGACCTACCTCTCCATTAATTCATGCAGTACTTCACAAAACTAATGGTGTTTCCACCTGTGTGTAGCGGGTCATATCATTAATGGGAACGCTTGCATGAGCTTTGAATTTATCTGGCCCACTAGACCCAAACAGGTAACTTACCTACCTCGCTTATTTCCTGTAGTAATCCACTAAACTGATAGTGGTCCCACCTGTGTGTGGCGGGGTATATCATTGATGGGAGCGCTTGCAAGAGCTTTGAATTTATGTGGCCCTCTAGGCCCAAACAGGTCTCTGACCTACCTCTCCATTATTTCCTGTAGTACGCTGCATTCAGTGCTGCATTTAGTTTGCAATGCAGCAGGGGGGATGACAGGTCCTCTTTAAATGGATACCTGCAGTAAAGTAATCTGTGGTTGTTGAATAATCTTCCTCTAAAGTTTTCAATTAATGACGTCTTCAAGAAATTTGTGTGCATTGGAATGGGACTTGGGAGTATGGTCTTTTGCTTAGCTGTCCCTCTGTCTTCCTCCCCTGTTACTTTCACTTGTGTTTCCTCTTTGAATTTCTGTGCCGCCTCTATCATTGCCGTGGGTGGTTCATGCGCGGTGTGATCCTACAGCCGGTCTTCAGAACATCAATAAAATGGTTTTGGAGGAAGTGCATGCCCGGATCAAGATTTTAGTTCAAAGACCTCTTCATTAGCCCAAAATGTATATCTATGCATGTGCTGTCTCTGCCACTGTGTTCTTGAAGACAATGCTCAGTGTGAGTTAGTGAGAGAGTAAGACCAATGGATAGGCATAGATTGGCTAAACAGAGGTCTGGTGAGAGACCCGATATTACAAGTCCAGCAAACTGAGTAGGCTAGTCTGTCCAAGATGTCAAAAATGAAGGAAACTCATCACGCGAGAATGATCACATAGAAATCCAAAGATCCTTGTGTCCGTAAGGTACCATCTCAAATTGATGCAACATATCAGTGTAAGCAGGACGCAGTGAAAGGAGATTTAAGCACAGCCGTCCGGTAATTAAAACATCTATTTCTTTTAGTCCATTAAAACGTACTTGTTCGGGGAACAGAGGTTAAATCGGATGCGGTTCTAGCAATCACTTGCACCTAATTATATAGTATGATTATCATACTATGATTAAGAACAAGTTGTCACCAGAAA
>JARQOC010001202.1:0-46949 GCA_033576535.1 Allobates femoralis | reverse complement strand
GAGGTCTATGAGAGCTGGAAGGCGATTGAACCTAAACATTTCTTTGAAAAACGCTTGAGTCAAACTGTGGAGCGGATGGAAGACCGGGTAGGGGCACAAAATGAGACATTTTAGAGAAACAGTCACAACATCCCAGACAGAAGTGCTTCAGGAAGATCAAAGTTCACATAGATCTCAGTCCCAGGCTCTTGTAGAGTTGGAAGAGCCTGGAGAGGACTGTAAGGTGCATGATCAGAGGACTTCAACTGAGCACACTGATGGACAGGATGCTACATACTCTAAATTTGGGCTACCAATAGAAATGGAAATGGCCGAGAAGCTCAGTGGTGCGTTTAAGTTCTGGATGACCAGAGAGGACAGATGAATGAGCCCAGGATAAGACGTTCCAGAGGAGTGCCTTTGACACCAATGAATGTCCTTCAGACATTTTGTGGATGAGGTCATGTTAGTGTTTACAGTAAATTGCTCCAGTACCTATCCGAAAGGCAGATAAGTGCCTGGAGCTACACAGGGACCCAGAAGACACAGCTCTGGTTAGTGTAAATGTCCATTGTATAAGAGGCACTGTGTGATACTCTCATGTAGTAGTACCCATCCTCCCTCGCTAGATGGCAGTAAAATACACTGTAGGATTCCTTCATGAATGGTCCACAATACCTACAAGCAGTACCAAGAAGAGGTATCTGTGCTTCCCATTGATCAAAACCACCTAGGTGCACTGATAACACAATCCTGCAAAATTGCATTTTTTTAAAAATACAGGAGAAGTTTTCACTGATTGTTATGTAATTTGGTGTGCTGATTACGAAAATGACCTACATTTTTTTCCATCACGTAAGGATTTTTTGTAAAACCAAGATCGATATTTTTGCTGAAATCCTATTTAAAAAGGAATCCTGTCGAGCAATTGTACATGTAATATCTGGCAACAGTGGTTTTTATCCATTTAAATTTATGTATAAATATACAGAGGCCCCCCTGCTGGCACACGGCCCCCCATCGGTATACAGAGGCCCCCTGCTGGCACACGGCCCCCCCCCATCGGTATACAGAGGCCCCCCCTCCTAGCACATGGCCCCCCCATCGGTATAGAGGCCCCCTGCTGGCACACGGCCCCCCCATCGGTATAGAGGCCCCCCTGCTGGCACACGGCCCCCCCATCGGTATAGAGGCCCCCTGCTGGCACACGGCCCCCCCCCATCGGTATACAGATGCCCCCCTCCTAGCACACGGCTCCCCATCGGTATAGAGGCCCCCTGCTGGCACACGGCCCCCCCATCGGTATACAGAGGCCCCCCTCCTAGCACATGGCCCCCCCATCGGTATAGAGGCCCCCTGCTGGCACACGGCCCCCCCATCGGTATACAGAGGCCCCCCTGCTGGCACACGGCCCCCCCATCGGTATACAGAGGCCCCCCTGCTGGCACACGGCCCCCCCATCGGTATACAGAGGCCCCCCTGCTGGCACACGGCCCCCCCATCGGTATACAGAGGCCCCCCTGCTGGCACACGGCCCCCCATCGGTATACAGAGGCCCCCCTGCTGGCACACGGCCCCCCCATCGGTATACAGAGGCCCCCCTGCTGGAACACGGCCCCCCCCATCGGTATACAGAGGCCCCCCTGCTGGAACACGGCCCCCCCCATCGGTATACAGAGGCCCCCTGCTGGCACTCAGCCCCCCCCATCGGTATAGAGGCCCCCTGCTGGCACACGGCCCCCCCATCGGTATACATAGGCCCCCCTGCTGGCACACGGCCCCCCCATCGGTATACAGAGGCCCCCTGCCTCCGCATTGATCTCACCCTCCGATGTCCGCAGGCACCCAGGGTCCTCCGTCCACTCTCCTCGCTGTATGCCGGGTTTGCTGAGAGCTATATATATTACAGTATGGGCGCACACCTCTTATTGTGGGTGCAAGCTTCAAAAAATATATAAACACTTACCAATAGATAGATCAGCTGCACACCACATTATTTCTTTAAAGGGAATGCCAAAATGGCTGTGTGAATTTATTGCATTATATAATAAGAAACAAAGAAATATTTATACAGCTACTGAAAGCTGGCCCTGGTCTAAAAGATAAATGTGAAAGCATTAGTTGATGTCATAGCCATGAAATCATAAGCCCAGTAACTGTTTACAGAGTTCTTTCACTAATACTGGGTCCTATTCTCACCCTCAATGTCTGCAACCTGGAAATGTGAATGGGAAAATGCCCTGTGCAGTTAAAATCATGGTCTTAAAGGGAATGTGTCAAGACTATGTTAAAACCCTGGTTTGCTGAGAGCGGCGCAGCAGGGATGACGTCATCACTGCGTCTGGCTGTCACATGTAGAACCCGCTGGCATACCGCAAGGAGAGTGGACGGAGGACCCCGGGTGCCTGTGGACATCGGAGGGTGAGATCAATGCGGACTGAAATTCGCTGAGCTATAGTGCATTGTTGATTATTAGAAGGAAAAGGCAGTTGGAAAGTTGGAACTATCGAAATGGCTGCAAGAATCATCCACCAAAATACAAAATACAAAATATCATGTCTTTACTTAAAATATAACACATTTCATAGTTGGTCTGATATCTTCATCAGAGTTGTGGGCAACACCTTGATGGAAAACCTGGCTTTTACCATGACTGCCACATTAACATGCATCATATATATACAGTAGATGCATCTATATATACACACACAAGTGTATAGATGCATCATACCTACAGATGCATCATATATACTGTATATATACAGTAGATGCATCTATATATAGAGAGAGAAGTGCATCTACTATATATACAGTATATATATATATATATATATATGATGCATCTATATATATATATATATATATATATATATATATGTGCGCATCCACTGTATATATACACACATACATACTGTATATATACTGTAGATATATATATATATATATATATATATATATATATATATATTTATATATATATTTATGTGCATCTATATATATGTATATGTAGATGCACATATGAAATATGCCTAATGAAAGTGAAATTATATATTATGGAGTACACACACACATATACAGTTAGGGCCAGAAATATTTGGACAGTGACACAAGTTTTGTTATTTTAGCTGTTTACAAAAACATGGTCAGAAATACAATTATATATATAATATGGGCTGAAAGTGCACACTCCCAGCTGCAATATGAGAGTTTCCACATCCAAATCGGAGAAAGGGTTTAGGAATCATAGCTCTGTAATGCATAGCCTCCTCTTTTTCAAGGGACCAAAAGTAATTGGACAATGGACTCTAAGGGCTGCAATTAACTCTGAAGGCGTCTCCCTCGTTAACCTGTAATCAATGAAGTAGTTAAAAGGTCAGGGGTGGATTCCAGGTGTGTGCTTTTGCATTTGGAAGCTGTTGCTGTGACCAGACAACATGCGGTCAAAGGAACTCTCAATTGAGGTGAAGCAGAACATCCTGAGGCTGAAAAAAAAGAAAAAATCCATCACAGAGATAGCAGACATGCTTGGAGTAGCAAAATCAACAGTTGGGTACATTCTGAGAAAAAAGGAATTGACTGGTGAGCTTGGGAACTGTAAAAGGCCTGGGCGTCCACGGATGACAACAGTGGTGGATGATCGCCGCATACTTTATTTGGTGAAGAAGAACCCGTTCACAACATCAACTGAAGTCCAGAACACTCTCAGTGAAGTAGGTGTATCTGTCTCTAAGTCAACAGTAAAGAGAAGACTCCATGACAGTAAATACAAAGGGTTCACATCTAGATGCAAACCATTCATCAATTCCAAAAATAGACAGGCCAGAGTTAAATTTGCTGAAAAACACCTCAAGAAGCCAGCTCAGTTCTGGAAAAGTATTCTATGGACAGATGAGACAAAGATCAACCTGTACGAGAATGATGGGAAGAAAAAAGTTTGGAGAAGAAAGGGAACGGCACATGATCCAAGGCACACCACATCCTCTGTAAAACATGGATTAATTAAGTGGAAACCACTATGGAGTTTTGGTTACATAAAATATAACTTTTATTGTTAATATAAAAGCAGACACATAAACGTTATGAAACGAAGCACAGGGAATTTTCCAAAAACAACTGCAGTGAGGTGGTAACCCCCTGGGTTGAAACCATACACAGTAAGGCACAATTCACATAAGATTACAAGTACACTAAGTAACAGAGTGTGTCAGCTGACACTTGTAAGATAATACCATTTTGTTCAGTCACTCACCCATAGTGCACTAATGTGATGGACCTGGTGGTTCCCCGGGGGGCCCTGTCCTGCAGCACGCCCCTAACAGCTGTTTCGCCACTGCTTGGTCCAGACTTAAGACGGAAAGACCCACAAACAAGCAAGACCTGAAGGCTGCGGCTGTAAAGGCCTGGCAAAGCATTAAGAAGGAGGAAACCCAGCGTTTGGTGATGTCCATGGGTTCCAGACTTAAGGCAGTGATTGCCTCCAAAGGATTCGCAACAAAATATTGAAAATAAAAATATTTTGTTTGGGTTATGTTTATTTGTCCAATTACTTTTGACCTCCTAAAATGTGGAGTGTTAGGCTATGGGTTGAACTAGATCGACTTAAAGTCTTCCTTCAACCTTAAAAACTATGTTACTATGTATGTTTGTAAAGAAATGTGTACAATTCCTACATTTTCTATCAGATATTTTTGTTCAACCCTTCAAATTAAACGTTACAATCTGCACTTGAATTCTGTTGTAGAGGTTTCATTTCAAATCCAATGTGGTGGCATGCAGAGCCCAACTTGCGAAAATTGTGTCACTGTCCAAATATTTCTGGCCCTAACTGTATGTTCAGTTTTGGGAGGGGGGCGCCGATACTCACCTTCCGAAGATGCTCCCGATCGTTGCCTAGCGATGCCTGGGACTCAGCGTCGCATCCTCCCGCCACACTGCGCATGCTGGAAATGACGCGGTTGCCGACCTCGCGTCATGAAGAGCGGGGCGGAAAGATTCAAATGGGCACCCCCGCTTCAAATCAATAATGTCGTCCATTGGGGCGTTATGAATGCAGCGAGGTGGGGGGAGCGCGGCCCTGGAGACACCGCCCTCCTGACAAGAACGCCCCACGGTCACAAAACATGTAAGTTTATAAAAGGGTTTATTTAGCTTCTATAAAGCCCTATTAGGTCAGGCAGGGATGGTTAGGGAACTAGTTAGAGGCTGTAGGGGCAGATAGTGATAGTTTAGGGGCCATAAATTAGGTGACAGGTTCCCTTTAATAATAATGTAGAGCAAGTGTATATAATCAACTTTCAAATATACTTTATTAATGAAATTAGGAAAAAAAACTTCCACAAGATGTCCTCAGCAGGCTGATTCTGAATCACACATATGCTCGTTGTTCGGCAGCTCTGTCTTCAGGGTGCGTGACCTACAGTACGTTCACAATACAGCTGATAAGACTCAAGTTACCTCATGCCGACACCATGCTGAGCTCTCAACAGCTCCTGTGAGATCTTATCTGACTCCTCCTTTCACATGGCCTCTGTGATCTGTGATAACATGGAGAAGAGCCATGTGAACAGAGGAAACTTGACAGTCTTATCAGCTGTATTGAGAACGCTGTGTAGGTCACACCCCCTAAACACGGAGATATCTAATAACAAGCATATGTGTGGTTCAGAATCAGCCTGCTGAGGACATCTTGTGGAAGTTAATTTAAAGGTGTTTCCTTCCGGATTTCATTTTTTTTTTTTTACACCCTCCCCAGGTCCAGCGCTGAGTCTTTGCTGTTGCTCTCATTTTCTGCACACGTTGACTTCAGATTGACACTGCTGCCGCCACAGATTGGACTCAGCAGTTCTACCCGAGTTGACGGCACGAGCTGCTTAGTGTCACAGAGCTCAGTTATTGGCTGCAGGACGGTTAATCTGACGTCAGCGCTGAAAGACACCAGAACACCAGGAGCAACAACGGAGACTCAGTACTGGACCCAGGGAGGGTGAGGAAAGCTCAGTTTGTTTTTTAAAGCACATGGAGCCAGGGCTTATCTGAAAGCAGAAAACATACTTAAACCAAAGTCAAACATCCAGTTCTTACAACTTTTAGGGCACCCAAACACATTAGAAAAAAGGCGTCTGAAAAGGCCATATTCAACCATAACGAACAATCATTGGATGTTTCAGCAAAATTAACAATTATTTGTTTTGCTCTACAAACGTCATTATCTCTTTAAATGACGGCCATGTGTGATTTTATTTTTGACTAACGATAAGAACCGACTGCATTATTGGCTGAAACAGCCCAATCTGACATGATAAATGACTGTTTGTCTAATTTGTGTATAAAACATTTTTTTCAGTCCTTTTTTACCTTTTCTTTTGGGTTGATATAGCCTGAAATTATTGGTACAATGTAATCAGCTTGCAAAAATATGATTTTACAATACTGTGTCAGGAGATGTCCAACACTATCTACAGAGGTAAAATCCAGGCTTCATGCTGGTTTAAATCTTTGGACAAATGTATGCACGTGAGAATGTCAAAGTGAGATAACCCACTAGTGATGTCATAGTACAGGGATATACATATAGTGATGCTAGAGCACCTGAATAATACATATATAATGATGTCATAGCGCAGGAATAATACATCCAGTGATGTCATAGCACTGGAATAATACATGTCGTGATGCCATAGTGCAAGAATAACAATTATTAACTCCAGCAGAGGGATAATAACTACAGAACTGTTAAAATAGAGAAATACTGCTATAGTACTGATAGTACACAGTAGTGCCATATCACCATCCGGGGCCAGCTCCAGGTGTTTGGGCCCCTATTATGACAGAGTCTCAGTAGCCTCTCTCAGGGGTGAACCTATTTGCCGGAGGCGAACTGCAAAACGGCGCCTCCCTCCAGCTAGTAAATTTTTTTAATCGGTAAAAATAAATCTGGTTTACACAGATTTATATCTATCCTGCAAAAATGAGCAAAATAATGAATATTTTAGTTTACAGAAACAGAAAAAAAGATGTCCACACAAGGATGTCAGCGCCATCATATGCACATACAAGAACCACACAGAAGAATCCAGAACAAAGATCATTAATGGCAATGGCGGCTTGGCACAAACATATAGACACACAATGAAGACTGGCAGAGCTGTGGTCCTGTAGGGAGACACAGTCCTGCATCCTTATAGCACAGGAGGCAGCAATGATTGCCAATCTCTGGCACACACCTACAAAACTCTGGACCGCTGCCTGGCACTGACTAGTCAGACATGTCACAATGCAGCACCGTCCACACACCACAGGTAACGACCTGCAGTCTGAGCATCAACAAGCCGCCACTGCACTAAGCTGGTAAAATGGCGCTTCTCCAACAGACCACACTTCCTCCCAAATTGCTTAGCCAATCACAAGCGCCACACACGGGGCTGTCTGGAATTAATAACAGGGTCCTTCCTATTGGGTTGTGCAAAGGATGTGGGAGCAGGAAGGGGGAAGAGCACCACCAACCAACCGCTGCTCAGGAGACACATGGCTGGATGCCTGTATGTACCAAGGGGCGGCACTGGACCTGGTGTGTAAGTTATGGTCAATCAGTCCTGCAGCAGAGGGACAATGCATCCTGCATCATAAAAATCATTGAGCCCCAGAGCAGAAGTTCTAATTGGGCACCCCCCTAAAAAAAGAATATTTTTCTGGGTCACATAAGTACATCTCTCAACATTTCAGCCTTTACAAAGTAATTTTCCTCCTACTGAAGCCCTAGATTCCCCTTTCATTTCCCCTATAACGTGTGATAACAGCAAAAGTGCCCCACAAACACTATGATCCTCCACAGTGCATTCCTCCACACGCACAGTATGATGACCCTACTGCACCACCTGCAACTACCCCAGTACAGCATGATCCCCAACTATGACCCCCGCCCAGCCCTCCATGTAGTATAATGGACCTATGTACAGTATAATGGCCCTCAACACAGCCCCAAATAGTCCTTCATAAAGTATAAAGGCTCCCTTGTAGCCCTCCAAGAATTATCATGCCTCCCACAGAGCACTCCAATTATGTCTTACATGTAGTATAATTGGCTCCATATAATATAATGCACCCTCCCATAGTATTCCACATAGTATATTGCACCCCCAAATTCCTCCATATATTAAAGGTGGCACTAGAGTTTGTCCACTTCCTCACTGAAGTAACAATTTGCATATTTGCCAGAGGAGCATTGCGGCTAAAAGTCTCCTTATCAGCTCATCTGCCTCCTTGTGCTGGCAGACAGATTCCTCTCCATGAGGAAAATAGCTAGTTCTCCTCTCATACAGCCAGATCAGAATTCCCTCACACTGCACTGTTGAGGGGCAGTCACCATGAAACACAGCGTCTGCAGTTTGGGGTTCTCATCTGGCACAAATCCTTGGTCATTTTAAAAGGCTTGTTAAAAAGTCGATTATGACTGAGGATTGCTACCTAAAGGTGGCGCTAGAGTTCGTCCACTTCCTCACTAAAGTGACAATTTCCATATATTATGCACCTCCATAGTCCTCCATATAATATAATGAAAACCCACAGTCCTCCATATAGAATTATGCACCCTCACAGTCCTCCATATAGTATATTGCACCCCAAAGTCCTCCAAATAGCATATTGCACCCCCACATACCTCCATATAGAATAATGCTCCTGCATCCCCGGGGGGTCGCAGGGAGGGGGGAGGGGAGCGTGCCCGGCCCGGGGGGGCCGGGGTCGCGGGGAGGGGAGCGTGCCCGGCCCGGGGGGGCCGGGGTCGCGGGGAGGGGAGCGTGCCCGGCCGGGGGGGGCCGGGGTCGCGGGGAGGGGGGAGGGGAGCGTGCCCGGCCCAAGGGGGCCGGGGTCGCAGGGAGGGGGGAGGGGAGCGTGCCCGGCCCGGGGGGTCGGGGTCGCGGGGAGGGGGGAGGGGAGTGTGCCCGGCCCGGGGGAGGCGGCGGACGCGGGGAGGGGCGCTCACATAGGTGAGAGTTTAGTGCCATGACACATAGGTGTCTCACTAGACTTCCAGAACGCCATCTTGGATGTGGTGCGATCCAACATGGCGGGCGGGTAGTCTTGCGAGAAATCATCATCGGGGCAGATCTAAGATGGCGTCGGTGTCGCGGAGAAAAAGATGGGATGTCGGCGGAGGCGTGCAGGAGACGATCGGATGTCGGCCGTGTGTTAGCGGACGGGTGTCGGTGAGTATAGATGTCAGCGTGAGAGTACATGGGGGTATGATTGTGGGGGTATGAGTGTGAGACTGTACAGAGGAGGGGGGTGTATGTAAAGTGGCCAGGGGATTGCGTGTGTGGGGAGGTGCAGAAAGAGAGGGGGGGTGTGGTGAGGAGTGTGATGGTGTGTCAGTGGAGATTGTGAGGCACAGCAGAGGCCTCCAATGGCGGTAGTGGTGCTTTGAAAGCCCCGCTACTGCCAAAGGTCGGCCATGTTGGATCACACACGACTTGTGTACAGCCAACTTCTGTGACGTAGCGATACAGTTACATAGTGACGGAAGTTGGCTTAGGGCTTTTATTATAATAGATAGAATACGTGCAGCGGTGCCAGTGTGCAGCGGTGCCAGTGTGCAGCGGTGCGGGAGTCCAGGAGGAGACAGCAGTCGGGTGCGGTCAGGGGCCGGGGGACAGTGGCTGGGTGCGGGCAGGAGGGGGCCGGGGAACAACGGCCATGTGCGGGCAGGGGGGGGGGCCTTCCTGGCTGCAGTCCCCCGGCCCTCTCCTGCCCGCAGCAGAGTGCTTAGCAGAGTATACGGGGGCTCAATAGTTAGCACAGTAGACGCTGGCTCAATAGTTAGCACTAGTGGGGGAGGACAGAGTGGTCAGCGGAGGCCCGGGGGGGACAGAGTGGTCAGCGGAGGCCCGGGGGGGACAGAGTGGTCAGCGGAGGCCCGGGGGGGGGGGGCAGCAGGTGGTCAGCGGAGGCCCGGAGGGGGGGGGGGGGCAGAGTGGTCAGCGGAGGCCCGGGGGGGGCAGAGTGGTCAGCGGAGGCCCGGGGGGGGCAGAGTGGTCAGCGGAGGCCCGGGGGGGGGGGGGCAGAGTGGTCAGCGGAGGCCCGGGGGGGGGCAGAGTGGTCAGCGGAGGCCCGGGGGGGGGGGGGGCAGAGTGGTCAGCGGAGGCCCGGGGGGAGGGGGGGCAGAGTGGTCAGCGGAGGCCCGGGGGGGGGCAGAGTGGTCAGCAGAGGTCCGGGGGGGGGCAGAGTGGTCAGCAGAGGCCCTGGGGGGGGGACAGAGTGGTCAGCAGAGGCCCGGGGGGGGGGCAGCCAGAGTGGTCAGCAGAGGCCCGGGGGGGGGGGACAGAGTGGTCAGCAGAGGCCCGGGGGGGGGGGACAGAGTGGTCAGCAGAGGCCCGGGGGGGGGGGGGGGACAGAGTGGTCAGCAGAGGCCCGGGGGGGGGGACAGAGTGGTCAGCAGAGGCCCGGGGGGGGGGACAAAGTAGTCAGCGGAGGCCCGGGGGGGGGGGACAGAGTGGTCAGCGGAGGCCCGGGGGGGGACAGAGTGGTCAGCGGAGGCCCAGGGGGGGACAGAGTGGTCAGCTGAGGCCCGGGGGGGGACAGAGTGGTCAGCGGAGGCCCGGGGGGGGACAGAGTGGTCAGCGGAGGCCCGGGGGGGGACAGAGTGGTCAGCGGAGGCCCGGGGGGGAACAGAGTGGTCAGCGGAGGCCCGGGGGGGAACAGAGTGGTCAGCGGAGGCCCGGGGGGGAACAGAGTGGTCAGCGGAGGCCCGGGGGGGGGACAGAGTGGTCAGCGGAGGCCCGGGGGGGGGACAGAGTGGTCAGCGGAGGCCCAGGGGGGGACAGAGTGGTCAGCGGAGGCCCAGGGGGGGACAGAGTGGTCAGCGGAGGCCCAGGGGGGGACAGAGTGGTCAGCGGAGGCCCAGGGGGGGACAGAGTGGTCAGCGGAGGCCCGGGGGGGGGGGACAGAGTGGTCAGCGGAGGCCCGGGGGGGGACAGAGTGGTCAGCGGAGACTGGGGGTGGATAATACTGGAGGCTGTGTATATATGTACGGGGGTCACACACTGGGGGTGGATAATACTGGAGGCTGTGTATATATATGTACGCGGGCCAATTTAAGCAACAAGGTAGGTTGCCCTCCGTTAAGACCTATGGAGTCTAGTCAGGTAGGGCTGTGT
Organism: Allobates femoralis; assembly: GCA_033576535.1. Lineage (NCBI taxonomy): Eukaryota > Metazoa > Chordata > Amphibia > Anura > Aromobatidae > Allobates > Allobates femoralis. Next base: position 35,820 of record JARQOC010001202.1, on the reverse strand, counting down.
TAAACCAATAGCATAGAAAAACTGAGAAGTTAAAACTTAACTCTTACTAGCTCTATATTAAAAAGACATAGTTGTCTAGACCAAACAAAACAAAAAAGTGTGCATACGTGACAGTGTAAGTCAGTGTAGTGCTAAACTGAACTGCTCTTATTACCAGGGTTCACAGGTACACAAGCTAGGTCCCGTCCAAATACCCTAGGGACGCTGGCAGGTGCCTGCTTTTTCGGTTTTGAGTTTCTCCTAGGATGTAGTCATCAGAACAAACAATCCCATTAGGTAAACCCAGCCACATGCATTAGTGAAAAAAACAGCTTGTATACTCCTATAGGGAGCGATCTCACCCAGCTGCGTCTACCTGTACGCATGTATACGAGTCCATATAGCTCCGGATAACCTTCTGCTAGTGTTTTCCAGGATGCTCAGGGCTCAGTGAATGTCATATAGCCACCATGTCATCCGATAAGTTCCCTCCCGACACGTTTCAGATCCCTCTTCTTCAGGGGAGTCATGGTACACATATAGGGATTAGTGTTCAAAGATACACATTCCTGTGCAGATGATGGCGATGGTGTCTGTAATAGACAGTGAATATCAGTTGCAGTACCATCATTATCCACAGTAACCTATGTGCAGCTCTAATGCTGCATGGTCTAGTACCTAATCAGGGACCCAATTAGGGTCTTCACTTACCCAGTCTGGCCCCCTCAAGGTTGTGCAGCTGGATCACGCCGCCGCCTGGAAATGCTGGTTTTATCATGTCCGGGCGGTCACATGGCGTGTCACGTGACCGGAAGTGACATCACAACGTGTCACTTCCTGTTCCTGTAACCTGTGGAACACAAGCTTGTGTTCCACAGACCACTTCCTGCCTAGTACTGAGTCACGTGACCGGAAGTGACGTGTCACTTCCTGTTCCTGTATCCTGTAGAACTCAACTAGTGGATCGCCGCAGACTTAATTCTTGAATGCGCATGCGCAACATGCACGCGCGGGACGCGGGCACTCGCCGCCGCGCGAGCTCGCGCGCGCGCACCTGGCGCATGCGCAGTAGATACGGCTTGTCAATTCAAGTTCACGCGAGTTCACGTGGTGCCAGCTCGCGCGCACCTGGCGCATGCGCAGTAGATACAGCTTCTGTCAATTCAAGTTCACGCGGTGCCGACACAGCGCGCCGCCAACCTCCTTCTCCCGCCTTCTCGTTTTCCCGGTATTAACCCTTTGCTCCCGGGTGCTCCCGGGGGGTGGGGGGTCTTGTAACAGAGGACACAGAGGACAGGGGGCAGAGGACGCAGAGGACAGGGGGCAGAGGACGCAGAGGACAGGGGGCAGAGGAGAGGACGCAGAGGAGAGGACGCAGAGGAGAGGGGGCAGAGGAGAGGGGGCAGAGGAGAGGGGGCAGAGGACGCAGAGGAGAGGGGGCAGAGGACGCAGAGGAGAGGGGGCAGAGGACGCAGAGGACAGGGGGCAGAGGACGCAGAGGACACAGAGGGGGCAGAGGACGCAGAGGACAGGGGGCAGAGGACGCAGAGGACAGGGGGCAGAGGACGCAGAGGACAGGGGGCAGAGGACGCAGAGGACAGGGGGCAGAGGACGCAGAGGACAGGGGGAAGAGGACGCAGAGGACAGGGGGCAGAGGACAGGGGGCAGAGGACGCAGAGGACAGGGGGCAGAGGACGCAGAGGACAGGGGGCAGAGGAGAGGACGCAGAGGAGAGGACGCAGAGGAGAGGGGGCAGAGGACGCAGAGGAGAGGGGGCAGAGGACGCAGAGGAAGGGGGCAGAGGACGCAGAGGACAGGGGGCAGAGGACGCAGAGGACAGGGGGCAGAGGACGCAGAGGACACAGAGGGGGCAGAGGACGCAGAGGACAGGGGCAGAGGACGCAGAGGACAGGGGGCAGAGGACGCAGAGGACAGGGGGCAGAGGACGCAGAGGACAGGGGGCAGAGGACGCAGAGGACAGGGGGCAGAGGACGCAGAGGACAGGGGGCAGAGGACGCAGAGGACAGGGGGCAGAGGACGCAGAGGACGCAGAGGACAGGGGGCAGAGGACGCAGAGGACAGGGGGCAGAGGACGCAGAGGACGCAGAGGACGCAGAGGACAGGGGGCAGAGGACAGGGGGCAGAGGACGCAGAGGACAGGGGGCAGAGGACGCAGAGGACAGGGGGCAGAAGACGCAGAGGACAGGGGGCAGAGGACGCAGAGGACAGGGGGCAGAGGACAGGGGGCAGAGGACGCAGAGGACAGGGGGCAGAGGACGCAGAGGACAGGGGGCAGAGGAGAGGACGCAGAGGAGAGGACGCAGAGGAGAGGGGGCAGAGGACGCAGAGGACAGGGGGCAGAGGACGCAGAGGACAGGGGGCAGAGGACGCAGAGGACAGGGGGCAGAGGACGCAGAGGACAGGGGGCAGAGGACGCAGAGGACAGGGGCAGAGGACAGGGGGCAGAGGACGCAGAGGACAGGGGCAGAGGACAGGGGGGCAGAGGACGCAGAGGACAGGGGCAGAGGACAGGGGGCAGAGGACGCAGAGGACAGGGGGCAGAGGACACAGAGGGGGCAGGGACGCAGAAGACAGGGGGCAGAGGACACAGAGGGGCAGAGGACAGGGGGCAGAGGACAGGGGGCAGAGGACAGGGGGCAGAGGACGCAGAGGACAGGGGGCAGAGGACAGGGGCAGAGGATGCAGAGGACAGGGGGCAGAGGACGCAGAGGACAGGGGGCAGAGGACGCAGAGGACAGGGGGCAGAGGACGCAGAGGGGGCAGAGGACGCAGAGGACAGGGGGCAGAGGACGCAGAGGACAGGGGGCAAAGGACGCAGAGGACAGGGGGCAAAGGACGCAGAGGACAGGGGGCAGAGGACACAGAGGGGGCAGAGGACACAGAGGGGGCAGAGGACACAGAGGGGGGCAGAGGACACAGAGGGGGCAGAGGACAAGAGGGGGTAGAGGACAGGGGGCAGAGGACACAGAGGGGGCAGAGGACACAGAGGGGGCAGAGGAGCAGAAGACAGGGGGCAGAGGACACAGAGGGGGCAGAGGACACAGGGGGCAGAGGACGCAGAGGGGGCAGAGGACGCGGGCAGAGGGACAGGGGGCAGAGGACAGGGGGCAGAGGACAGGGGGCAGAGGACGCAGAGGACAGGGGGGCAGAGGACGCAGAGGACACAGAGGGGCAGAGGACGCAGAGGACAGGGGGCAGAGGACGCAGAGGACAGGGGGCAGAGGACGCAGAGGACAGGGGGCAGAGGACGCAGAGGACAGGGGGCAGAGGACGCAGAGGACAGGGGGCAGAGGACGCAGCAGAGGACAGGGGGCAGAGGACAGGGAGGCAGAGGACGCAGAGGACAGGGGGCAGAGGAGCAGAGGACAGGGGGCAGAGGACAGGGGGCAGAGGAGAGGACGCAGAGGAGACGAGGGGCAGAGGACGCAGAGGAGAGGGGGCAGAGGACGCAAGCAGGAGAGGGGGCAGAGGACGCAGAGGACAGGGGGCAGAGGACGCAGAGGACAGGGGGCAGAGGACGCAGAGGACACAGAAGGGGCAGAGGACGCAGAGGACAGGGGGCAGAGGACGCAGAGGAAGAGGGGGCAGAGGACGCAGAGGACAGGGGGCAGAGGACGCAGAGGACAGGGGGCAGAGGACGCAGAGGACAGGGGGCAGAGGACGCAGAGGACAGGGGGCAGAGGACGCAGAGGACAGGGGGCGCAGAGGACGAGAGGACGCAGAGGACAGGGGGCAGAGGACGCAGAGGACAGGGGGCAGAGGACGCAGAGGACAGGGGCGGCAGAGGACAGGGGCAGGCAGAGGACAGGGGGCAGAGGACGCAGGGGGCAGAGGACGCAGAGGACAGGGGGCAGAGGACGCAGGGGACAGGGGGGCAGAGGACGCAGGGGACAGGGGGCAGAGGACGCAGAGGACAGGGGGCAGAGGACGCAGAGGACAGGGGGCAAGACGGACGCAGAGGACAGGGGGCAGAGGACACAGAGGACAGGGGGCAGAGGACACAGAGGACAGGGGCAGAGGACACAGAGGGCAGGGGGCAGAGGACACAGAGGACAGGGGGCAGAGGACACAGAGGACAGGGGGCAGAGGACACAGAGGACAGGGGGCAGAGGACACAGAGGACAGGGGGCAGAGGACACAGAGGACAGGGGGCAGAGGACACAGAGGACAGTGGGCAGAGGACACAGAGGGGGCAGAGGAGGCAGAGGACACAGAGGACAGGGGGCAGAGAGACACAGAGGACAGGGGGCAGAGGACACAGAGGACAGGGGGCAGAGGACACAGAGGGGGCAGAGGAGGCAGAGGACACAGAGGACAGGGGCAGAGGACACAGAGGACAGGGGGCAGAGGACAGGGGGCAGAGGACACAGAGGACAGGGGGCAGAGGACAGGGGGCAGAGGATACAGAGGACAGGGGGCAGAGGATACAGAGGACAGGGGGCAGAGGACACAGAGGACAGGGGGCAGAGGACACAGAGGACAGGGGGCAGAGGACACAGAGGACAGGGGGCAGGAGGACACAGAGGACAGGGGGCAGAGGACACAGAGGACAGGGGGCAGAGGACACAGAGGACAGGGGGCAGAGGACACAGAGGGGGCAGAGGACGCAGAGGACAGAGGGCAGAGGGGGCACACAGGTTGGAGGGCAGAGCAGCGTGTATGGCTGCAGACTTACCGGTGGCCGGACGTCGGGTGTAGGAGGAGAGGAGGGGCGGGCAGAGCTGCAGGAGAGGAAGTCCCGCCCTCCCTCCTCTCCAGGCACACGGCAGGGAGCACGGGTACCCCCAGGGTGTGTGTGGCCCTCCGAGGTGGCGGGCAATGGGCCCCCCTGCCCCCCCGGTATGTAGGTACTGGCTGGAGGGCAGAGGGTGGAGGGGAGTGGCAGGAGGGCACACGGAACTTCCGAGATCGGAACGTTCCGTGTGTCGGTGACTGTAGCCGGGGGGCAGCCTGGCTACAGTGCACTGGATGAGCCTGGGCGACGACCATCACGGAAGTGGGCGTGGCCTCCTCTGGAAGTGGCCTTCGGGTTTTATATAATAGATTATTATAAGATCACCCCTAATCCTTCGTTTTTCTGAGTTAAATAACTCCAAGTTTAATAACCTGTCTTGGTATTGCAGACCTCCCAGTCCTCTAATGACTTTTGTCGCTCTTCTCTGGACCCGCTCTAGTTCAGCTATGTCTTTCTTATACACCGGAGACCAGAATTGTACACAGTATTCTAAGTGTGGTCGCACTAGTGACTTGTATAGAGGTAAAATTATGTTCTCCTCATGAGCATCTATGCCTCTTTTAATGCATCCCATTATTTTATTTGCCTTTGCAGCAGCTGCCTGACACTGGCCACTAAATGTGAGTTTGTCATCTACCCATACACCCAGGTCTTTTTCAGTGACAGTTTTGCCCAGTGTTTTACAATTAAGCACATAATTATACCTTTTGTTTCCTCTGCCCAAGTGCATGACCTTACATTTATCCCCATTAAAGCTCATTTGCAATTTATCAGCCCAAGCTTCTAGTTTACATAAATCCTCCTGTAATATAAAATTGTCCTCCTCTGTATTGATTACCCTGCAGAGTTTAGTGTCATCTGCAAATATTGAGATTCTACTCTGTATGCCCCCTACAAGGTCATTAATAAATATATTAAATAGAAGCGGGCCCAACACTGACCCCTGTGGTACCCCACTGTTAACTGTGACCCATTCTGAGTGTGTTCCATTAATGACCACCCTTTGTTTCCTATCACTGAGCCAGTTCTTAACCCGCTTACACATATTTTCCCCTATCCCATTGCTCTCATTTTATGTATCAACCTTTTGTGTGGCACCGTATCAAAGGCTTTTGAAAAGTCCATATACACCACATCCACTGCATTTCCTTGGTCCAGTCCAGAACTTACTTCTTCATAGAAGTTTATCAGATTAGTTTGACAGGAACGGTCCCTCGTAAAACCATGCTGACATTGGGTCATGAGGTTATTTTTCTTCAGATATTCCAGTATAGCATCTCTTAGAAAACCCTCTAGGATTTTACCCACAGTAGAGGTTAAGCTTACTGGCCTATAATTTCCAAGTTCAGTTTTTGTTCCCTTTTTGAATATTGGCACCACATTTGCTATACGCCAGTCCTGTGGTACAGACCGTTATTATGGAATCTTTAAATATTAAAAATAATGGTTTATCTATGACAGTACTTAATTATACACCACCACACGCTCCTCCTCCCCTGTATACACCACCACACGCTCCTCCTCCCCAGTCTACACCACCACACGCTCCTCCTCCCCAGTCTACACCACCACACGCTCCTCCTCCCCTGTATACACCACCACACGCTCCTCCTCCCCTGTATACACCACCACACGCTCCTCCTCCCCTGTATACACCACCACACGCTCCTCCTCCCCAGTATACACCGACACACGCTCCTCCTCCCCAGTATACACCGCAACACGCTCCTCCTCCCCAGTATACACCGCCACACGCTCCTCCTCCCCTGTATACACCGCCACACGCTCCTCCTCCCCTGTATACACCGCCACACGCTCCTCCTCTCCTGTATACACCGCCACACGCTCCTCCTCTCCAGTATACACCGCCACACGCTCCTCCTCTCCAGTATACTCCACCACACGCTCCTCCTCTCCTGTATACACCACCACACGCTCCTCCTCTCCTGTATACACCACCACACGCTCCTCCTCTCCTGTATACACCACCACACGCTCCTCCTCTCCAGTATACACCACCGCACGCTCCTCCTCTCCTGTATACACCGCCACACGCTCCTCCTCTCCTGTATACACCGCCACACGCTCCTCCTCTCCTGTATACACCACCACACGCTCCCCCTCTCCTGTATACACCATCACACGCTCCTCCTCTCCAGTATACACCACCACACGCTCCTCCTCTCCTGTATACACCACCACACGCTCCTCCTCTCCTGTATACACCACCACACGCTCCCCCTCTCCTGTATACACCATCACACGCTCCTCCTCTCCAGTATACACCACCACACGCTCCTCCTCTCCTGTATACTCCACCACACGCTCCTCCTCTCCTGTATACACCACCACACGCTCCTCCTCTCCTGTATACACCACCACACGCTCCTCCTCTCCTGTATACACCACCACACGCTCCTCCTCTCCTGTATACACCACCACACGCTCCTCCTCTTCCTCCTCCCGTACTTTCACTTTGTTTGCAGCTTCGTAGTGAAGAGACTAGTGGATCGCCGCAGACTTAATTCTTGAATGCGCATGCGCAACATGCACGCGCGGGACGCGGGCACTTGCCGCCGCGCGAGCTCGCGCGCACCTGGCGCATGCGCAGTAGATACGGCTTGTCAATTCAAGTTCACGCGAGTTCACGTGGTGCCAGCTCGCGCGCACCTGGCGCATGCGCAGTAGATACGGCTTCTGTCAATTCAAGTTCACGCGGTGCCGACACAGCGCGCCGCCAACCTCCTTCTCCCGCCTTCTCGTTTTCCCGGTATTAACCCTTTGCTCCCGGGGGGTGGGGGGTCTTGTAACACTGCTCCCCGGTATTAACCCTTTGGGGGGGGGGGCTTGTAACACTGCTCCCCGGTATTAACCCTTTGGGGGGGGCTTGTAACACTGCTCCCCGGTATTAACCCTTTAGAGGGGGCTTCTAACGCTGCTCCCCGGTATTAACCCTTTGGGGGGGGGGGCTTGTAACACTGCTCCCCGGTATTAACCCTTTGGGGGGGGGCTTGTAACACTGCTCCCCGGTATTAACCCTTTAGAGGGGGCTTCTAACGCTGCTCCCCGGTATTAACCCTTTGGGGGGGGGGGGGCTTGTAACACTGCTCCCCGGTATTAACCCTTTGGGGGGGGGCTTGTAACACTGCTCCCCGGTATTAACCCTTTAGAGGGGGCTTCTAACGCTGCTCCCCGGTATTAACCCTTTGGGGGGGGGGGGCTTGTAACACTGCTCCCCGGTATTAACCCTTTGGGGGGGGGCTTGTAACACTGCTCCCCGGTATTAACCCTTTGGGGGGGGGCTTGTAACACTGCTCCCCGGTATTAACCCTTTAGAGGGGGCTTCTAACGCTGCTCCCCGGTATTAACCCTTTGGGGGGGGGGGGCTTGTAACACTGCTCCCCGGTATTAACCCTTTGGGGGGGGGCTTGTAACACTGCTCCCCGGTATTAACCCTTTAGAGGGGGCTTCTAACGCTGCTCCCCGGTATTAACCCTTTGGGGGGGGGGGCTTGTAACACTGCTCCCCGGTATTAACCCTTTGGGGGGGGGCTTGTAACACTGCTCCCCGGTATTAACCCTTTAGGGGGGCTTCTAACACTGCTCCCGGTATTAACCCTTTAGGGGGGGAGAGGGCGCGGGGGGCTCTGAGAGGGGGGAGAGGGTTTATAGATAGATGGGGGGGGTCCCTTATGGCGGGGGCCCGTGTATGGATGGATAGGGGGTCCCTTATGGCGGGGGTCCGTGTATGGATGGATAGGAGGTCCCTTATGGCGGGGGTCCGTGTATGGATGGATAGGGGGTCCCTTATGGCGGGGGTCCGTGTATGGATGGATAGGGGGTCCGTTATGGCGGGGGCCCGTGTATGGATGGATAGGAGGTCCCTTATGGTGGGGGTCCGTGTATGGATGGATAGGGGGTCCCTTATGGCGGGGGTCCGTGTATGGATGGATAGGGGGTCCGTTATGGCGGGGGCCCGTGTATGGATGGATAGGAGGTCCCTTATGGTGGGGGTCCGTGTATGGATGGATAGGGGGTCCCTTATGGCGGGGGTCCGTGTATGGATGGATAGGAGGTCCCTTATGGCGGGGGTCCGTGTATGGATGGATAGGGGGTCCGTTATGGCGGGGGCCCGTGTATGGATGGATAGGGGTCCATTACTGCGGAGGGGGCTGTGTATGGATAGATAGGGGTACCTTACTGTGGGGGGGGGGGTGAGTACGGATAGATAGGGGGGTCCCTTATGGTCCCAATGATCTGTGCATCATGACTCTGACGCCATCCGTCCATCATCCATCGGTTAATATTTAATATTGGTTAATATTTTACAACAGTAAATTTATTGTTATGAATTGGCCATTTATGAAGGAGTCTGAGCCGGAGTCGGAACTTGATAAAATCCAGGAGTCGGAGTCGTAACTGTGGCTTACTGACTCCACAGCCCTGGCCTCCAGTGGTGTATACAGCAGCCCCAGTGGTATATACAGCAGCCCAAGTGGTGTATACAGCAGCCCTCAGTTTTATGTACAGCAGCCCTAGTGGTGTATACAGCAGCCCCAGTGGTGTATACATCAGCCACCAGTGCTATATACAGCAGCCCCCCAGTGGGTTATACAGGCCCCCCCAGTGGTATACAGGCTCCAGCAGTGTGGCATATACCCCCACCAAGTGCTGTCACACTGCCCCCCAACTATTGTGAGGCCCCCCCCTGCTGCTCATCATACCATCCGGCGTCTTCTGCAGCACCGCGCCGGTCCTCCGTGCTCCCGTCCACGGCTGTATCCGGGTTCCCCGGACGTCGCAGTGCATGACGTCATCGCTACTGCGATGCGCCGGTCACATGACCCCGGATACAGCCGAGGACGGGGAATGGAGGACCGGCAGGGTGCTGCAGAAGACGCCGGATGGTAAGATGAGCAGCAGCGGGGGCCTCACAACAGTTGGGGGGCAGTGTGCCAGCATTTGGGGGGCCTATATACAGATATGCACTGCTTCTCCCTGCCGCTGATTGACAGGGGGAAGCAGTACATATCTAATGAGCAGCCCCACGTAACCAAACGCTCATTCAGCTGCCTCCCCACGCCTCCCCAGCACCCAGACACAGCCCCCACCGTATTGACTCGTGTATAAGCCGAGGGGGGGACTTTTCAGCCCAATTTTTGGCAAGAAAAACTCGGCTTATACACGAGTATATACGGGACACAGGTTAGGGCCAGTTCACACTTGCACCCGGTTCCGTTAGGGGGCGATCCTCAATGGATCTGACTTCCTGATGACCCCGGGCAAGGCTGGCGGGATGCCGGCATTCTGTCAGCCTTTAGCATTGAAGCAAATGGGCGTTTTTTGCTACTCGCAGTCATCCGCTCGCTTCAGTCTTGCCGCTATCCACTACATTGAAGCAAAACGAAAAGTAGAACATGTTCTACTTTTTGTTCAGCTGTAATGGAGCAGATCACGGCAAGACGAAAGTGAGTGGACGGCCGCGATTACCAAAAAGCGCCCGTTCGCTCCAATACTGTTTTACATTTAGTTCTGTTTCAATGTAGCAGATCGCGGCAAAACTGAAGCGAGCAGATGGCCGTGAGTAGCGGAAGCAGTGTGTTCGCTTCAATGATAATGGGTAACAGAATGCTGGCATCCCACCAGCCTCGTCCGGGGTCATCAGGAGGTCAGATCCATTACGGATTGCCTCCTGACGGACCTGGATGCAAGTGTGAACAGGCCCTTAAATGACACGTTTATTTCCTTTGGGTCAACGACATAAAAAAAAAATTATGTCCTATTTGCCATTATACCTCGTTATATACTAGGCCTATTTGGACCCAAATTACTATGCTATTTTTTGCAATGACTTGTGTTAATTACTTTGGAACGCTGTCACCTATCTGCACCATTCTGAGATAGTTTTTCGTGACATATAGTACTTTAAGTCAGTGCTACATAGGGGGTCAATATATTAAACCATTTGATATAACACAATATTTGACTTTTTTTTAAATAGCAATTTTTACTTTCAAAAATGTTTTGGTGGGGTGGTGGGTGTGTAATAGTTTATTGGGAAATGAGGGGGACTTGGGAGGGGGAAGAAGTCAATAAGTGTTAATTTGTTTTGAAAAAGAAAAAAATGTTTATACTTATTTTTATGCATAAGACGCTGGGTTTGTGAGGGCCACAAGACCCCAGCTTGTCAGGCAGAGCGGCTGCAGCGTGCAGCAACACTTGTCTCTGCTGATCATGGCACAAGGGATTTAAAACCCATTGTACTGTGACAGGCAGCACTGCTCCGGGCAAAAGTAGTCCTTTAACCCTCTATGCTCATCAGGGCTGTGCACGCTGCATCAGCGCACACAGCCCTGGATCTCCCCTGTGGGACAGCTGAGAATGACTCAGGCGCTCCAGAGGGCTTCCCCAGGGAACCGATGACGCTTCAACAGCGTCATTAGGCTGAGATTGGCTCCCCAGAAAAGGGAGACAATCGGAGCGCTGCTGGGGACAGCAATCGGGATACCGCCAGGCGGAGGCAGGAGCCTAAGCTTGCCGGTTTGCAGTGCTAGATGTCCCCGGGGACCTTCAGGAACAGATTTCATATTTTGCTTCACGCTACCGACATGTCGGACACATCCTTTGTACAAAAGCGGTTAAACACCAAAAATGGGCCCCCTTAAAAATACAGGGATCAGGAATTCCACATGTATCCGTATTGTTACACCCATGTATACACATATAGCCCACCAGTAAGGACTACCTTTTCATCCACATACTGCTCCCCCCAATAAGAACCCCGCCTTTTTTCTGCATAGTACCTACATCCACATATTGCCTCCCAGTAAGGTCTCCCCATCTATCCACATAGCACCCCATGTACGGTATTTGCACACACCCCCAGTAATGATCCACATGTATCTACACAGCCCCCCAAGAAGGACTTCCTGTGTATCTGCACAGACCCCTAATAGCCCCCTATGTACCTGCATAGCTCTTCCCCCCAGTAAGGACCCCCTATGTACCTACACACACAGCCTCTACAGTGATAAGATTATGGCGAAACAAAGGTCAGCTTGCTCAATTCCACGCATGTGCAAAATGAAGGGATTCAGCTGTCTGGAAGCCTTCATCCACCCCGTTTATCTGTACATAGGATCCTCATCTATCTGTACACAGGCCCTCCGATCTATCCATACACGTACCCCCCTAACTATCCATACACAGACCCCTCTATCTATCCGTACACAGGCCCCCCACAATAAGGGACCCCCCTATCTATCCGTACACAGCCCCCTCCGCAGTAATGGACCCCTATCCATCCATACACGGGCCCCCGCCATAAGGGACCCTCCTAAATATCCATACACAGACCCTCTATCTATCCGTACACAGGCCCCCCACAGTAAGGGACCCCCCTATCTATCCATACACAGCCCCCTCCGCAGTAATGGACCCCTATCCATCCATACACGGGCCCCGCCATAAGGGACCCCCTATCCATCCATACACGGGCCCCCGCCATAAGGGACCCCCTATCCATCCATACACGGACCCCCGCCATAAGGGACCTCCTATCCATCCATACACGGACCCCCGCCATAAGGGACCCCCTATCCATCCATACACGGGCCCCCGCCATAAGGGACCCCCCCCATCTATCTATAAACCCTCTCCCCCCCTCAGAGCCCCCCGCGCCCTCTCCCCCCTAAAGGGTTAATACCGGGAGCAGTGTTAGAAGCCCCCTAAAGGGTTAATACCGGGGAGCAGTGTTACAAGCCCCCCCCAAAGGGTTAATACCGGGGAGCAGTGTTACAAGCCCCCCCCCCCCCAAAGGGTTAATACCGGGGAGCAGCGTTAGAAGCCCCCTCTAAAGGGTTAATACCGGGTAGCAGTGTTACAAGCCCCCCCCCAAAGGGTTAATACCGGGGAGCAGTGTTACAAGCCCCCCCCCCCCCAAAGGGTTAATACCGGGGAGCAGCGTTAGAAGCCCCCTCTAAAGGGTTAATACCGGGGAGCAGTGTTACAAGCCCCCCCCAAAGGGTTAATACCGGGGAGCAGTGTTACAAGCCCCCCCCCCCAAAGGGTTAATACCGGGGAGCAGTGTTACAAGACCCCCCACCCCCCGGGAGCAAAGGGTTAATACCGGGAAAACGAGAAGGCGGGGAGAAGGAGGTTGGCGGCGCGCTGTGTCGGCACCGCGTGAACTTGAATTGACAGAAGCCGTATCTACTGCGCATGCGCCAGGTGCGCGCGAGCTGGCACCACGTGAACTCGCGTGAACTTGAATTGACAAGCCGTATCTACTGCGCATGCGCCAGGTGCGCGCGAGCTCGCGCGGCGGCGAGTGCCCGCGTCCCGCGCGTGCATGTTGCGCATGCGCATTCAAGAATTAAGTCTGCGGCGATCCACTAGTCTCTTCACTACGAAGCTGCAAACAAAGTGAATGTACGGGAGGAGGAAGAGGAGGAGCGTGTGGTGGTGTATACAGGAGAGGAGGAGCGTGTGGTGGAGTATACAGGAGAGGGGGAGCGTGTGGTGGTGTATACAGGAGAGGAGGAGCGTGTGGTGGTGTATACAGGAGAGGAGGAGCGTGTGGTGGTGTATACAGGAGAGGAGGAGCGTGTGGTGGAGTATACAGGAGAGGAGGAGCGTGTGGTGGTGTATACTGGAGAGGAGGAGCGTGTGATGGTGTATACAGGAGAGGGGGAGCGTTGTGGTGGTGTATACAGGAGAGGAGGAGCGTGTGGTGGTGTATACAGGAGAGGAGGAGCGTGTGGTGGTGTATACTGGAGAGGAGGAGCGTGTGATGGTGTATACAGGAGAGGGGGAGCGTGTGGTGGTGTATACAGGAGAGGAGGAGCGTGTGTGGCGGTGTATACAGGAGAGGAGGAGCGTTGTGGCGGTGTATACAGGAGAGGAGGAGCGTGCGGTGGTGTATACTGGAGAGGAGGAGCGTGTGGTGGTGTATACAGGAGAGGAGGAGCGTGTGGTGGTGTATACAGGAGAGGAGGAGCGTGTGGTGGTGTATACAGGAGAGGAGGAGCGTGTGGTGGAGTATACTGGAAAGGAGGAGCGTTGTGGCGGTGTATACTGGAGAGGAGGAGCGTGTGTGGCGGTGTATACAGGAGAGGAGGAGCGTGTGGCGGTGTATACAGGGGAGGAGGAGCGTGTGGCGGTGTATACAGGGGAGGAGGAGCGTGTGGCGGTGTATACTGGGGAGGAGGAGCGTGTTGCGGTGTATACTGGGGAGGAGGAGCGTGTGTCGGTGTATACTGGGGAGGAGGAGCGTGTGGTGGTGTATACAGGGGAGGAGGAGCGTGTGGTGGTGTATACAGGGGAGGAGGAGCGTGTGGTGGTGTATACAGGGGAGGAGGAGCGTGTGGTGGTGTAGACTGGGGAGGAGGAGCGTGTGGTGGTGTAGACTGGGGAGGAGGAGCGTGTGGTGGTGTATACAGGGGAGGAGGAGCGTGTGGTGGTGTATAATTAAGTACTGTCATAGATAAACCATTATTTTTAATATTTAAAGATTCCATAATAACGGTCTGTACCACAGGACTGGCGTATAGCAAATGTGGTGCCAATATTCAAAAAGGGAACAAAAACTGAACTTGGAAATTATAGGCCAGTAAGCTTAACCTCTACTGTGGGTAAAATCCTAGAGGGTTTTCTAAGAGATGCTATACTGGAATATCTGAAGAAAAATAACCTCATGACCCAATGTCAACATGGTTTTACGAGGGACCGTTCCTGTCAAACTAATCTGATAAACTTCTATGAAGAAGTAAGTTCTGGACTGGACCAAGGAAATGCAGTGGATGTGGTGTATATGGACTTTTCAAAAGCCTTTGATACGGTGCCACACAAAAGGTTGATACATAAAATGAGAGCAATGGGGATAGGGGAAAATATGTGTAAGTGGGTTAAGAACTGGCTCAGTGATAGGAAACAAAGGGTGGTCATTAATGGAACACACTCAGAATGGGTCACAGTTAACAGTGGGGTACCACAGGGGTCAGTGTTGGGCCCGCTTCTATTTAATATATTTATTAATGACCTTGTAGGGGCATACAGAGTAGAATCTCAATATTTGCAGATGACACTAAACTCTGCAGGGTAATCAATACAGAGGAGGACAATTTTATATTACAGGAGGATTTATGTAAACTAGAAGCTTGGGCTGATAAATTGCAAATGAGCTTTAATGGGGATAAATGTAAGGTCATGCACTTGGGCAGAGGAAACAAAAGGTATAATTATGTGCTTAATTGTAAAACACTGGGCAAAACTGTCACTGAAAAAGACCTGGGTGTATGGGTAGATGACAAACTCACATTTAGTGGCCAGTGTCAGGCAGCTGCTGCAAAGGCAAATAAAATAATGGGATGCATTAAAAGAGGCATAGATGCTCATGAGGAGAACATAATTTTACCTCTATACAAGTCACTAGTGCGACCACACTTAGAATACTGTGTACAATTCTGGTCTCCGGTGTATAAGAAAGACATAGCTGAACTAGAGCGGGTCCAGAGAAGAGCGACAAAAGTCATTAGAGGACTGGGAGGTCTGCAATACCAAGACAGGTTATTAAACTTGGAGTTATTTAACTCAGAAAAACGAAGGATTAGGGGTGATCTTATAATAATCTATTATATAAAACCCGAAGGCCACTTCCAGAGGAGGCCACGCCCACTTCCGTGATGGTCGTCGCCCAGGCTCATCCAGTGCACTGTAGCCAGGCTGCCCCCCGGCTACAGTCACCGACACACGGAACGTTCCGATCTCGGAAGTTCCGTGTGCCCTCCTGCCACTCCCCTCCACCCTCTGCCCTCCAGCCAGTACCTACATACCGGGGGGGCAGGGGGGCCCATTGCCCGCCACCTCGGAGGGCCACACACACACCTGGGGGTACCCGTGCTCCCTGCCGTGTGCCTGGAGAGGAGGGAGGGCGGGACTTCCTCTCCTGCAGCTCTGCCCGCCCCTCCTCTCCTCCTACACCCGACGTCCGGCCACCGGTAAGTCTGCAGCCATACACGCTGCTCTGCCCTCCAACCTGTGTGCCCCCTCTGCCCTCTGTCCTCTGCGTCCTCTGCCCCCTCTGTGTCCTCTGCCCCTGTCCTCTGTGTCCTCTGCCCCCTGTCCTCTGTGTCCTCTGCCCCCTGTCCTCTGTGTCCTCTGCCCCCTGTCCTCTGTGTCCTCTGCCCCCTGTCCTCTGTGTCCTCTGCCCCTGTCCTCTGTATCCTCTGCCCCCTGTCCTCTGTATCCTCTGCCCCCTGTCCTCTGCCCCTGTCCTCTGTGTCCTCTGCCCCCTGTCCTCTGCCCCCTGTCCTCTGTGTCCTCTGCCCCCTGTCCTCTGTGTCCTCTGCCCCCTCTGTGTCCTCTGCCCCCTGTCCTCTGTGTCCTCTGCCCCCTGTCCTCTGTGTCCTCTGCCCCTGTCCTCTGTGTCCTCTGCCCCCTCTGTGTCCTCTGCCCCTGTCCTCTGTGTCCTCTGCCCCCTGTCCTCTGCGTCCTCTGCCCCCTCTGTGTCCTCTGCCCCCTGTCCTCTACCCCCTCTGTGTCCTCTGCCCCCTCTGTGTCCTCTGCCCCGTCCTCTGCCCCCTCTGTGTCCTCTGCCCCCTGTCCTCTGCCCCCTCTGTGTCCTCTGCCCCTGTCCTCTGCCCCCTCTGCGTCCTCTGCCCCCTGTCCTCTGCGTCCTCTGCCCCTGTCCTCTGTGTCCTTTGCCCCCTGTCCTCTGCCCCCTCTGCGTCCTCTGCCCCCTGTCCTCTGCCCCCTGTCCTCTGCCCCGCGTCCTCTGCCCCTCTGCGTCCTCTGCCCCTGTCCTCTGCCCCCTCTGTGTCCTCTGCCCCCTGTCTTCTGCGTCCTCTGCCCCCTCTGTGTCCTCTGCCCCCTGTCCTCTGCGTCCTCTGCCCCTCTGTGTCCTCTGCCCCCTGTCCTCTACCCCTCTGTGTCCTCTTCCCCCTCTGTGTCCTCTGCCCCCTCTGTGTCCTCTGCCCCCTCTGTGTCCTCTGCCCCCTGTCCTCTGCGTCCTCTGCCCCCTCTCCTCTGCGTCCTCTGCCCCCTCTCCTCTGCGTCCTCTGCCCCCTCTCCTCTGCGTCCTCTGCCCCCCTCTCCTCTGCCCCTCTCCTCTGCGTCCTCTCCTCTGCGTCCTCTCCTCTGCGTCCTCTCCTCTGCCCCCTGTCCTCTGCGTCCTCTGCCCCCTGTCCTCTGCCCCCTGTCCTCTGCGTCCTCTGCCCCCTGTCCTCTGCCCCCTGTCCTCTGCGTCCTCTGCCCCCTGTCCTCTGCGTCCTCTGCCCCCTGTCCTCTGCCCCCTGTCCTCTGCGTCCTCTGCCCCCTGTCCTCTGCGTCCTCTGCCCCCTGTCCTCTGCGTCCTCTGCCCCCTGTCCTCTGCGTCCTCTGCCCCCTGTCCTCTGCATCCTCTGCCCCCTCTGTGTCCTCTGCGTCCTCTGCCCCCTGTCCTCTGCGTCCTCTGCCCCCTGTCCTCTGCGTCCTCTGCCCCCTCTCCTCTGCGTCCTCTGCCCCCTCTCCTCTGCGTCCTCTGCCCCCTCTCCTCTGCCCCCTCTCCTCTGCGTCCTCTCCTCTGCGTCCTCTCCTCTGCCCCCTGTCCTCTGCGTCCTCTGCCCCCTGTCCTCTGCGTCCTCTGCCCCCTGTCCTCTGCCCCCTGTCCTCTGCCCCCTGTCCTCTGCGTCCTCTGCCCCCTGTCCTCTGCGTCCTCTGCCCCCTGTCCTCTGCGTCCTCTGCCCCCTCTCCTCTGCGTCCTCTGCCCCCTCTCCTCTGCGTCCTCTGCCCCCTCTCCTCTGCCCCCTCTCCTCTGCGTCCTCTCCTCTGCGTCCTCTCCTCTGCCCCCTGTCCTCTGCGTCCTCTGCCCCCTGTCCTCTGCGTCTCTGCCCCCTGTCCTCTGCCCCCTGTCCTCTGCGTCCTCTGCCCCCTGTCCTCTGTGTCCTCTGTTACAAGACCCCCCACCCCCGGGAGCACCCGGGAGCAAAGGGTTAATACCGGGAAAACGAGAAGGCGGGAGAAGGAGGTTGGCGGCGCGCTGTGTCGGCACCGCGTGAACTTGAATTGACAGAAGCCGTATCTACTGCGCATGCGCCAGGTGCGCGCGAGCTGGCACCACGTGAACTCGCGTGAACTTGAATTGACAAGCCGTATCTACTGCGCATGCGCCAGGTGCGCGCGAGCTCGCGCGGCGGCGAGTGCCCGCGTCCCGCGCGTGCATGTTGCGCATGCGCATTCAAGAATTAAGTCTGCGGCGATCCACTAGTGGAACTCAAGCATGTGTTCCACAGACCACTTCCTGCCTAGTACTGAGTAGGGAGGATCACAGAGATTCAAGACCTCCCACAGGAGGCGGAGTCCCCCACAATGTACACCATACATAGGATGATGTCACTGTTAGGGGAGGATACACACATTACATGCGATGGGTGTATCAGTACCCAAGTGGGTGATAAAAATCACATCTGATCTGATCATACTTATTCATATTTAGATTAGCCTTATTCTCTCCTAAGCTAGTCATAGCATAGAGGTAGTCAGCATCATTTAGATGCAAAGGGACAGTCTGCATTGCTCATCACACCAGCGGGGACAGATCAAGTATGCTCAGCACTAGCAAAAGAGGAAAGGTGGAAAAGTGAAAGGAGGACAGTTACTGTACAAGGTACAGTACACAGTACAGCCTCATACCACTGCAGTTCTGTCCCTATTCTTCCCACTTTCCCTACCTACCAGCGGAGGTCGGCACCCAGAAGAACGGCGCCCCCACTCAGCGATGACTCTCCCTCCTAGATTTCCCTTCCCTGATAACTCATAGGAAGGGGGAGAAGGACAGGGTCTCATTGAGACCAAACGGCGCCACCGTATTCAAGGTGAAAATCCAGAAACTTTCCTTTCTTAGAATCATGGAGTCCCAGTCTCCGCCTCGTACTGGGGGGGTATGTAGTCAATGCCTATAAATCGGACGCAGTCTTCATCTTCTCCATGTACCGCGTTGACATGACGAGCCAGGGGGGTGTCGTATTCCTTTTTTATGTCCCTCTTGTGCGCCCATACCCTCTGTCTCAGTTCCCTCTTTGTCTTTCCTACATACTCCAAGTTGCATGGGCACTGGGCTCTATACACCACACCTTTGGTCTTACAATTTATGAAGGATCTGGATCCATCCTTAAAATCTGCCAGTGTTTGGCCAAAATCTCCCTTACCTTCTCTGACCCACTGGTGTAAGTTGCAACCAGACATACCTCATCCCCACCCTCAGTCCTAGATGGTTCAGGTTTGGTCGCAAGCAGTTTTGATCTGTCTAGGTCTTTCACCTCTTTCCAGGCCTTCTTTACCACCCTGTCCGGGTATCCTCTCTCCTTCAATCTAAAGCTTTAGATCCTTCGCCTGAGTTTTGAACTGCTCTTCATGTGAGCAGTTCCTCCTCATGCGAATCATCTGGCTCTTAGGAATACCCTTTTTATGGCTCTTAGGGTGGCCACTTTCCCATCTTAGTAAGGAGTTTGTTGCGGTCTCTTTACGGTATGTACTCGTCCTGAGGTTCCCTCCCTATGTTCTTTCGATCAGAGCATCCAGGAAGGGGAGTTTGTCCTTATTAACCTCTGATGTGAAGTGTAGGTCCACAGTGTTAAGGTTCAGAGTCTCTACCATGCCACCAAAGTCCTTTTCAGTCCCTCTCCACACTACAAAGACATCATCTATGAAGCGAACCCACAGCACCACCTTATCGGTGTCGATCTGTGGGCTGTCTCCAAAGACAACAGTTTCCTCCCACCAGCCCAGGAGCAGATTTGCATAAGATGGGGCCATAGAACTCCCCATCGCGGTGCCCCTAAGCTGGTGGAAGTACTTACCGCCAAATGTGAAGGCATTCTTGGTCAGACAAAACTCTAGGATTTTGATCACAAAATCATTGTGTTTCTCGTACTGAACCCCCCTGCTTCTCAAGAAATACTTTACTGCCTCGATTCCTTTTTCATGGGGGATTGAGGAGTATAGAGCCTCAACATCAATACTGCCTAACAACATATCATCATTTATGATCACGTCTTCGATCTTTTTCAGGAGGTCTGTTGTATCCAGGGCCGGACTGGGACCAAAAAGCAGCCCTGGAAGACAAGTCCCACCAGCCCACATACTATATCACCCATCAGCCCCGATCAGTGAATGTCGCTTTTACATTATCGTGGCCCTCACCACTTTCTCAAAGAAGTTATCTGAGAATCTACATGTGAATGGTGCAGCAGAGGGAATAATCAACCACAGCTCCATTTACATGGTGATCTTGAAAGCCACGTTTCCTGGGATTATGGGGTCCCAGCGGTTAAATCCAGAGCGAAGGAAAGTCATCACCTGTATAGAAGAGACGT
The DNA here is from genome assembly GCA_033576535.1 of Allobates femoralis. Classification (NCBI taxonomy): domain Eukaryota; kingdom Metazoa; phylum Chordata; class Amphibia; order Anura; family Aromobatidae; genus Allobates; species Allobates femoralis. The sequence goes on along the minus strand of JARQOC010001202.1, from coordinate 15,736 downwards.
GATGACTCCATATTGGGGATAATTAATTTAAACAACAGTTAAGAGGTACTGTGGAGTGTTTATATACAGAATAATACAGATCCTGAAGATTACACCCAGTATACAGAACAGGAGAAGTGGTACTGTGCAGTGTATATACTGAGGATTACACCCAGTATACAGGACAGGAGAAGTGGTACTGTGCAGTGTATATATACAGAATAATACATATACTGAGGATTACACCCAGTATACAGGACAGGAGATGTGGTGCTGTGCAGTGTATATATACAGAATAATACAAATACAGAGGATTACACCCAGTATACAGGACAGGAGAAGTGGTACTGTGAAGTGTATGCATACAGAATAATACAGACACTGAGGATTACTCCCAGTATACAGGTCAGGAAAAGTGGTACTGTGCAGTGTATATATACAGAATAATACAGATACTGAGGATTACACCCAGTATACAGGACAGGAGAAGTGGTACTGTGCAGTGTATATATACAGAATAATACAGATACTGAGGATTACACCCAGTATACAGGACAGCAGAAGTGGTACGGTGCAGTATGTATACAGAATAATACAAACACTGAGGAATACACTCAGTATATAGGACTGGAGAAGTGGTAATGTGGAGTGTATATATACAGAATAATAGAGATACTGAGGATTACACCCCGTATACAGGACAGGAGAAGTGGTACTGTGGAGTATTTATATACAGAATAATACAGATCCTGAGGATTACATCCAGTATACAGGACAGGAGAAGTGGTACTGTGCAGTGCATATAATGAGGATTACACCCAGTATACAGGACAGGATAAATGGTACTGAGCAGTGTATATATACAGAATAATACAGATACTGAGGATTACACCCACTATACAGGACAGGAGAAGTGGTACTGTGCAGTGTATATATACAGAATAATACAAATACTGAGGATTACACCCAGTATACAGGACAGGATAAATGGTACTGTGCAGTGTATATATACAGAATAATACAGATACTGAGGATTACACCCACTATACAGGACAGGAGAAGTGGTACTGTGCCTACTGCCCCTCTGTTCCTCTGTTTCTGTCCTTCTGTCCCTCTGTCCCCGTTTCTGTCCTTCTGCCCATCTGCCCCCCTGTTTCTGTCCTTCTGCCTCTCTGTCCTCTTCTCTTCCGTCCCCTGCGCCTCTGTCCTCTTCTCCTCGGTCCCCCTGCGCCTCTGTCCTCTTCTCCTCGGTCCCCCTGCGCCTCTGTCCTCTTCTCCTCCGTCCCCCTGCGCCTCTGTCCTCTTTTCATGAGTCCCCCTGCGCCTCTGTCATCTTCTCCTCCGTCCCCCTACGCCTCTGTCCTCTTTGCCTCCGTCCCCTCACATGGCCTCCGGACTGCTGGGGGGCTGCTAGCAGAGAGTTCTGTGGACAGGGGGGGGGCGTTTGCACACTCACCGCGGCCGCTGTGCGTCTTCTGTAAGGAGGAGGAGAGGAGGGGCGGGCAGAGCTGCAGAACAGAAAGCCCCGTCCTCCCTCCTCTCCGGCCGACGCGGGCAAAGTACCCAGGGGGCGGGCAAAGTGCCCCTCATGCCGGGGGGGGGCCCGGGGCAATCGCCACCCCTGCCCCCCCGCCAGCTACGCTACTGGGTGAGACGGAGGGGCGCAGCCGCAGGGACAGTAACCCACCACCCACGCCGCGCGTCCTCCTGACCTGATGACTGCAGGCGGGAATGCGCCCTGCACAAGATGGCGCCTTAGGCGATCGCCTAGGGTCGCCTAGCTGTCGTCCCGGCCCTGTACACTTATATGTATATATATATATAACACATCCATATGTACTCACACATATCCATATATACACACACACATCCATATGTACACAAACATACAGTACACACACCTGTTGTATGTACACACATACAGTATACAATACATACACAAACATATACATGGAGAGGGAGGGAGATACATAGTCTTAAAGTGTTGTTCTGCTGCCTGGGTCACAGTTATCCATCCAGGACAGGACTCTGATCAGTGATCTGTCGCTCTGCCTGTGAGACTGATGGCAGTTGTTTGACACTTCACAGATAGGAGGGAAGGGGGGTAGGTAGGGGGCTCGCAGTGAAAGTTAAAACAACTGCCATAAATCCTCTGTGGATGGAGACCGCAGCCACCAGACTTAATGCAGACATCTGCTCACTATGCAGTAACCTCCGGCCCGGAGGCAAAATACTCCCCCTTACCTCCCAGGATGAAGGAGCCCACTTAAGAGATGAAGCTGGACACGAAGGAGAGCTGACCGTGCAGGAACTGCATGGCCCGGGCCCCCGGTTAGCAGCTTGTACAGCAGGCTGGGTCAGGGGGGCATACAGCAGCAGGAGCCGCTGAGGAGTTGAGGTGACATACTCCTCCTCCAAGAAGCGGCTGCAGGAAAAGAAGCTCCTCTGCCGGAAACACCTCGGCAGCTACTGTGCAGCTCCCTGGCTGTGCCGGCGGGCGCAGAAAGATTTAAAGGGGCCAGCGACCTCTTAAAGGTAAAGACCGGCCGCAACGGCCCAATTCCCATTCAGCCCACCGGGAAAACTCCAGATATGCCCTATGGCCAGTCCGGGCCTGGTTGTATCTCTCAAATAGGAGTTGAGAGAAACCACGTATGGTCTCAAGATCTTGTCCACATATATACCTAGATTTTGTGTGATACTATTGATGCCTGACACAATAGGTCTGCCCTTGAGAGGAGACACCCCTTTATGTATTTTGGGCAAGCAGTAAAATGTTGCCATCACGGGATGTTTCTGAAGAAGGAAATCAAACTCCTTGCGGTCCAGGAGACCTTCGCCGAGTCCCCAGTCCAAAAGGGCCTTCAATTCTCTTTTATACTCCTGGGTGGGGCTAGATGGTAAAATAGCATAGTTTTCGCGATCCATTAAGATGTTATTGCACATAACCTTGTATCCATCGGTATCCATAACTACCACATTACCACCCTTATCGGATGGCTTTATGGTTATGGATTGATCTTTCTCTAAACCGAGGATACAGGACATCTCCTCTTTGGAGAGGTTATGGTTTCCATTTTTGGTTTGCAGATTCCAGATCTCATTGGAGACCAGATTGACAAACATGTCAACAGAACCTACGTCACCAGTAAGGAGTGGCATATGCGTACTCCTATTGCGGAGGTCCGTAAAGGGACCTCTGCCTTCCAGGGTGTGGTCAGCATCCCCCAAATGAAAAAGAAGTCTCCCATCCTCAAGAAGGACGTCAGGAACACCAAGTAGTTTACTAGTGGTTCTGTCTTGTTTGACGAAGTGTTTTCCTCATCTTAACTTTCTGGCAAATAAGTTTAGATCCTTGATCATCTCAAAGGTGTTAAAGTCTGTCGTGGGAACAAAGGATAGTCCTTTGCTCAGGATACTCATCTCTGAGTCGGTCAAGGTTCTGGAGGTCAAATTGACCACCTGCAGGGACTTTACATTTGTTGAGGCAGGGATGGGCCCGGTCGGTTTCTTAGGGGGTATTTTGGATCTAAAAAAAACCCTCCCGGTCTAGGTGTATTAGGTGGGCCTGATGGATGATTTGGGTTGGGTCGGTTGTCCCCCTCCCCCGGCCTTTCCCCTTCTTCTTGTTTTTACCCGGTTTCCCTGGCCCTCTACCCTCAGTCTCTGAGGCGTCAGTTTCTGTAGAGGCGTCTTCAGGTTCAGTACCCCCCAGACCACCTACTCCACCTTTGGGGACGTACACATATGCTCTGTTGTTTTTAAAGTCTTGCACGTCCCTGAGATAGAATTTGTGTTTTCTATTCTTCAGGTGGTATTGGAATTTCTCCACTACCCCTTGTAGGGCTAGTTCTTTATTGGAGAAATCCGCCTCTCCACAAAACTTTCTGGTTACCTCTTTTTGCTCCTTAAGAGCTTCGTCAGATTTAGTGAGTTGTTTCTTTTCCTCATCTAACAGTATCCTCATTAATCTGATGGAACTCGCTGTTGCCTCTTTCTCCCAGCGTGCTGCTAGGTCTGGATTCTTATATCTATATCCTGGAGTAAGTGTACGGGGGCCACACACTGGGGGAGGATAATACTGGAGGCTGTGTATATCTGTGGGTCTGGCGGCTCCTCTATCACACTCCTGCCCCCTCTCTTACCGGGTAGGCTGCTCCTGGCATGGGGGAGCGGTATATGCTCTGTCCCGGGGCGGGGCCCATCCTCACAGCGGGGGAAGGGCGGTGTCCCGGGGCCCATAGCCGCTCGTGCCGGCCCGGATCCCCCTGGAGCCACCGATTGGAATCCAGTCCGTGCCGCCATCACTGTGTAACAATGGGGCCGGAAGCAGAAGCCCTGCGCCTCCCAGGGGGAGCAAAGGAGGGAGGTGAGCACAGAGCTGCTGCTGGAGGTCGGGGGAGGCGGGCGGAAGTAAACCAGCGCCATCTTGGATCAGGGAAACCTGTGGAGAGGCGGGAATTGCGGCGGCGGACATATTAGTTAAGGGGGAAACCTACCTAAGGCAGCTTCAGTCGGATGTGATGTCATAAACGTTACATAGTGACGGAAGCTGCCTTAGGAGATTATTATATTAGATATATATTCATACACACACATATACAGCACAGGAGCAGGCGTGCACACACACACACACACACTGATCACACACACACATATATATACACTCACACACAGCACAGGAGTGGGTGCTCACGCACATATAGATGCACACACAGCACAGGAGCATGCACACAAACACATACACAGCACAGGAGCAGACATACATACATAGCACAGGAGTGGGAATACACACAGCACAGGAGCAGGAACACACACACACATACTTACATATAGCACAGGAGTGGGCACACACATATACATATACACAGAACAGAAGTGGGCGCACACATATACATACACACAGCACAGAAGTGGGCACATACACACAGCACAGGAGTGGGCACATACACACGCACAGAACAGGAGTGGGAACACACACGCACAGCACAGGAGTGGGCACACACATACATATACATACACACACATACATACACACAGCACAGGAGTGGGCACACACACACATATACATACACACAGCACAGGAGTGGGCATACACACGCACAGCACAGGAGTGAGCACACACACATACATATACATACACACACATACATACACAGCACAGGAGTGGGCGCATTCACACATATACCCACAGCACAGGAGTGGGCACACACATATATGGAGTCGGCGCACTCACACATATACCCACAGCACAGGATTTGGCGCACACATATACTGAGTGGGCGCACTCACACATATACCCACAGCCAGTGGCGTAACTAGCTTGCTCCAGGCACCGGTGCAAGATCTGCCCCTGGGTCCCCCATGTGAAGACCGGGGGGATGGTCACTGGTGGAGATTCTCTGCTGCCAGTCACACTCACCACGGCACCCGTACGCAAATCCAGTGTCCCGCGGTCCACAGAGAGGAGGGGCGGGCAGAGCAGCAGGAAGTGAGGTTTCTCTCACTTCCCGTCCTCCCTCCTCTCCGGCCGGCGCTATCGCGGTCGCGGCGGCCAGCTGTCAGCACGGGTCACGGGGCCACCCCAGGGGGGTGCGGGCCCCCCTAGGGGGCGGGCCTGGTTGCGCCCGCGACCGCTGTAGTTACGCCACTGCCCACAGCACAGGAGTGGGCACACACATATACGGAGTGGGCGCACTCACACATATACCCACAGCACAGGAGTGGGCACACACATATACATAGTGGGCACACACACATATACATGCACAGCACAGGAGTGGGCGCACTCACACATATACATGCACAGCACAGGAGTGGGCGCACTCACACATATACATGCACAGCACAGGAGTGGACACACACACACCTCTGGCAGGGGGGGCTGTGCTGGATGCTGCCGGTCCCCGCATTGTGCTCTCCCAGCAGAGGGCTCCGGTCCTCCTCACTGTCACTTCCCCAGCTCCTCATGGTGCTGGGTGCTGGATGGATGGGCTGGATCCCCCTGGAGCCACCGATTGGAATCTAGCCCGTGCCGCCATCACTGTGTAACAATGGGGCCGGAAGCAGAAGCCCTGCGCCTCCCGGGGGGAGCAGAGGAGGGAGTATAATGCACTACTATAGTCCTCCACATAGTATAATAGGCCCAAATAGTGATCCATATAGTATAGTGCACGCCCATAGTACTCCATATAGTATATATTGCACCCCCATTGTCCTCCTATATTATACTGCACATTACATCACTTCCCATCAGTGTACTCACTGATTAAAAAAAAAAAGGTAAATACTCACCTCTCTTCACGCTGCTCCAGTCTCCTCAGAATCTGCTCTGCATGTCTCAGCACAGTCGGGCTCAGTGATGACATCATCGTGCCCCGCCGTGCTGAGCTGCAGAGGGTGGACAGAGGCGGCCGGGACTCGGGAGAAGAATACTGCTGGCAGAGGTGGCTGGAACTATAGGAGTGGGAGCAGCATCCGTGGGGGGCCACCACTGATACACATATCTCGTACGCACACGGCTCCGCTCCATACACCTAGTACACACGGATCCACTCCGTACACCTCATACACTCTCGGTTCTACTCTGTACACCTAGTACACATGAGGCTCTGCTCCGTACACCTTGTACACACACGGCTCCACTATGTACACCTTGTACACACTCTGCTCTGCTTCGTACACCTCGTACTCATGTGGCTCCGCTCTGTACACCTAGTACACACTTGACTCTGCTCCATATGACACGTACACACGCAGCTCTGCTCCATACACCTAGTAGGGTATGTGCACATCAGTAGTTTTCTGGGCTGTTTTTCAGCGTTTTCCGTCGGCGGTTTCCGCTGAGTTTTATGTTAATTTATGTTAATCCTAGCCTCCGGTTGGATTAACATGCTAGTCAATGGAGTTTAGAAAACTCTGTCTTCATTAGAACGTTTTTATTCTGGTCGTTTTCAGTTTCTTCAGCGTTTTTCCACCGGTTTTCAAAGATAGAGCAAGTGACTTCTTTTGGTCGTTTTTCCAGCGGTTCCAGCTTACAAGTGCAGCAAAAAACTCAGTTTTAAAAACGCTCAGAAAAACAGCCGACAAAACGCTGTATAAACGCTATAAAAAACGAGCAAAAAACGAGGGACACTGCTGAGCACAGAAAACTCAGTTTCTGCTATTCTACACCGGTTTTTGGACGTTCTACAGAGATGCACAAACGTCAGATGTGCACATACCCGTACTCTCTCAGCTCTGCTCCGTACACCTCGTACACACTTGGCTCTACTCCATATAACCTGTACACATGCAGCTCTGCACCATACATCTCGTACACATGTGGCTCTGCTCCATACGCCTAGTACACTCTCAGCTCTGCTCGGTATACCTCGAACACACGCAGCCCCGCTCCATACACCTAGCACACTCTCAACTCTGCTCCGTACACCTCGTACACACTCAGCTCCGCTCCATACACCTTGTACACACAGCTCTGCTCCGGACACCTCGTACACACATTCACATTGTAAATCCCTCCCGACCCCACACATAACCTTCACCTCATCCAGCACCATGATGACCTGCACGGTGGAGTGCTGCTTACACCAAGGAACTGATCATGTGGCCACCGACTCCTCCCCTCCATTGACATCATCACAGGTCCTGTAAGCACAGAGCAGAGTGTGCGGCTCTGGCTCTGCAGGTGGAGAATAAAGCCAGCTCACACTGCCGGGGCGGCGCAACATGAGGCCAGCGAGAAGAGACCACGGGCGCTGCAGCAGGAGGCCCAGTGGCACCCCCTGCCTGCTGCACCCAGGTCAGATGCCCCGCCAGCTCCCCCTAGATACGCCACTGCAAAGATACCTGGTCGCAGCGACGGCCAGGACTATAGGAGCAGGAGCGGCAGGGGGCACTACCACCAGGCGCCCCCTGTGGATGCTGCCCCTCTGTTTGCTAGAAGGTTGTGCCGCCTGAGGCGACCAGCTCAGGTCACCTCATGGATGGTGGCCCTTTCTTTGCTTTTTCCTCCTCGCCTTTCCCAAATTTGTGTTTTTCTGTCAGCAGAGATCTATCCGGGCCTGTCTGTGGTGACACATGCTGGGGTTCTCATTAGGTCCATATTACTATTCTCTGTTTGGGTGGCGATGTGACTCCCTCAAAAAAAAAAAAACATGATTCCCATTCAGTGTTCACCACATAGATAAATCTTATGAGATGTTACTAGATCAGACAGTCACGCAAGCAGCGACGCCAAATATGTTTTTTACATTCTGGAAAAAAAGGGGCGATATGACCTTCTATTTTTTTTTATGAATTTTTCTTCTTTTCATTTCTTTCTTGGTCTGCCAGGGGAACCTTACAGGCGCATAACTACAATGGGTGCAGGGGCTGCAATCGCACCCAGGCCATCGAGCCTAGCGGACCCCAAAAGTCCCTCTGACCTATAAAAAGGCTAATACTATTAAAGATTTGCAATAATTGGGGGCCCCATTGGAGCTTTCACATCGGGGCTGATGAGCTTTAAGTTACGACACTGGAACCTGATCCTGCAATCACTTCTGGAATACTGTCCTGCACAATGTATTGGAAAATCAGCCTTCCCTAGGCTGGGCTTCAGTGGTGTACAAACATTGTCGGACACCACCGCTTCACAATAACGTCATCGCCCCCACCATCGTCTTTCAGATGGATGACGTCCTCTATTCCAACTTCTTAAATGTTACAGTCACAGTGGTCAGTGTGGCACCCTGCCAACACAGGTAACAGGCTCACCTACAACATGGATGGATTTCCACAGCGAGTACACAGACGCAGACAACACCTTCCAACCTGGCACAGTAAGTGGAGCCCAACTTGCTGCCCTTGGGCAAGATCCCCTATAAATTCTGGTGCTTGGGGCGGAGTTAGAGTGGGCAGACGCTAGAAGAGTTGTGAAGAGGTACTGGTGGTTGGAGCTGCGTTACGCCCAAGCCAGTTACTCCGAGCAGCCTCTCCAGCAGTCCTGCAAGGCCCAAGAGTGGGGACGGAAGGCAAGGAGAAGAGGAAAAACAGTGGGGACCAAGGAGCCAGCGTTAGGCTCACCCTCAAGAACACACACCGGAGTCCGTGTCTACTGAAGAGCACCAGGCCCAGTATAAAATACCGGTACACCGTGGAGACTCTAGTCTCCTGGGCATCTGCGCAGTCACATACCAGGGAGCCAGGCACCACAGAGAGGGAAGCAGCGGTAGTCGAGCAAGGGTATCCTGACGACAGCACAGGTGAACAGAGAGAGCAGAGGAGGCCAGCCAAGTTCTACATAAGCGGGGGCTTCACACACACGGGGAAAGTAACAAGGAGGCCATATACCCACTCGCTGTGGAGACCCAGAAGTGCATCCCGAACACCCGGCAGTGCTCTGGACATCTACCTACAACTACACCAGTAAAGGCACCTTTACACGCCGCCACAGTGCCTAGCAACAGGTATCAACTATACATGCACGTGCACGTTTTTGACGGTTGATCCTGATCGCCGATACCGCATGAACACGCCGACCATTGCGTTGTCAACTGAAGGTATTGTGGTTCCCCGGAGGTTCCGACAGATCCTGCGGATAACTGCCTGTTGAATCCCGTCGCCCCTTCACACGCCGCAATCAGTAGGGGAATGTGGGCATACATGTTCTGCGGCCCCCAAACATAGGCGTGACGGAGTTGTGTATTCCGTGACGCTAACACGGTGATTGGACAACGCAATAGCGTCATGATTGGGCAGCCTGCGCAGGAAGGCTGGCTAATACATGACGCCATTGCAATTGTGTAGTGTGAATGGTCAGCTCTTTAAATATGGCGCCCTGTGAAGGGACAGCCAATGGAAACACAGTAGCCCCCACCAATCATCGCTGATGGGGCGCGGTATCTAGCACGCTGTGGCACGCCCCGGGGAAATCACTAGGCGACGCAGATTCCATCCCTGTGCCCCGTTTAGACACCACTACCATGGCAATTGTGCCTTTGTGTTGCCTTGGGTTTTTGAGCACGGCTAAGAAACAGGTATCCGATTCAACTGCAGGAAACCAGATGACTTTCCCAATTTACACGCCGCCATTTCGTAGCAATTTCAAGGTAACAGGCACAAAAATCCCCATTGCCTGGCAGTTGCTACCACGCAGTGGTGGCGTGTAAAGGTACCTTTAAAGGTAAAAGAACAACCAGCGGTGTGTGTGTCAGTTCCCTACCCGCGTCCCTGTCACCCCCAGAGACTGTCCTGTCTTCCAGTAGCCCAGCCAACTCCCTGCTCCATTCATCATCAGCACCTCCATTATCACCGATGCATCCCTGCCCCGGAGGGCCAGCTCCACCTGCAGGGAGCTGTACCATCTTGGCTGCTATACCACCGCCCTCCGGAGGTCTGAAGCAGCGCTGCTGCTCAAACACCAGAAGCTGCGGGTGGCGTCACGTGAACTTTATAAACTCCATTTCTCCCATTTCGACTACCCCTTTTTAAAAGCAGACCACCAGGGCCACGGGTCTAGGCAGGCCACCAGTGATAACCCAACAGCAGTAGAGGCCCAGCCACTGGAGTCCCCATACCCTGGGCAAGTCAGTCAGCAGCATCAGAGGTTATACTGCGGTGATCAGAGGTGGCTCTGTCCACAGCCGACAGACCCAGGTGCCAGGTCCCTGAGCCCGATACCCACTTATACCATGGATGTGGCATATTGGCTCCAGGACTTGCTGGAGCTTGCACTGGGACTGTTACAAGGGCTTAACTACAATAGGTGCAGGGGTTGCGATCGCACCCGGGCCCTGCAGCCTAGGGGGCCCCAAAAGTCCCTTTGGCCTATAGAAAAAGTCTAATACTATTAAAGATTTGCATAATTGGGGACCCATTGGAGCCTCCGCACTGGGGCCCATGGACCTGAAGCCACTGGACTGTTACACTCAATATCAGGCAAAATGTGCATCAAATGCACTCAGTGGTGTGACGTCACACTATGACAATACACCATTTTACACTACACTATATATTAGGCAGTGAGCACTCCTCTTCAGTGATATACAACCTTCCATATGCCATATGCAGTATTCAGAGGTATGAGAACTGTGACAATCCGCCTCACACCCTTCCAAAGTGGAGAACAACAGCCTAGTGATGTGTCGTTCGCGAACGATCCGACACATTGAGCCGGCTCTTTCATGTGACTGATAAGAGCCGACTCTTCACAGTGAACGAGCCAGAGAGCCGTGTTTTTTTTGTTTTTTTTTCCCTCTGCTGGCAGCTTTATTAAGCCTGACTGTGACTGGGAGGAGCAGCCAGGAGATAAGTGAGCTAACACTGGAAGTGTAAACAAAGTTTCCAACACATGGCGTGAAGCCCCTTCTCCCAATTAAAGCTATACACACACATTGTTTCTTCCTTAGGGCAGTGGGCACAAGACCAGCAGTTTATGGGTTAAGTTTCCATGACCTTATCTGCATATGGGATGTGTAGGACTCAGCTTGTTTATTATCATTGATCATCTTCTCAGTCTTTAGTCAGGAGGACACTGCAGGGGAGAATGGACCTGTTGTTGGGTAAGGAATAGAGATATAGGTGCAGCTTCAATAATTGTATATAGAGGCAGTGTAATAGGAAGTCAGCACATAGTGCCCAGTGTAGTGGCCTACTGACATCCAGGACTGGTGTTTAACCCCTTAAGTTTATTTTTCTGGTATAAAAAAAAGAGAAAATATTTAACAAAATGTTCTGTCTCCATCTCTTCAATGTTTAGTGGAAGGCGATGTGTGTGTGTGTGTATATATCATGTGTGTGTGTGTGTGTATATATCATGTGTGTGTGTGTATATATCGTGTGTGTATATATATCATATGTGTGTGTGTGTATATCGTGTGTGTATATATCATATGTGTGTGTATATATATCATATGTGTGTGTGTGTGTATATCATGTGTGTGTGTATCATGTGTGTGTGTATATATCATGTGTGTATATATATCATGTGTGTGTATATATCATATGTGTGTGTGTGTGTATATCATGTGTGTGTGTGTATATCATGTGTGTGTGTATATCATGTGTGTGTATATCATGTGTGTGTGTGTGTGTATATCATGTGTGTGTATATATCATGTGTGTGTATATATCATATGTGTGTATATATCATATGTGTGTGTGTGTATATCATGTGTGTGTGTGTGTATATCATGTGTGTGTATATCGTGTGTGTATATCATGTGTGTGTGTATATATATTGTGTGTATATATCATATGTGTGTGTATATATATTGTGTGTATATATCATATGTGTGTGTGTATATCATGTGTGTGTGTGTGTATATATATTGTGTGTATATATCATATGTGTGTGTATATATATTGTGTGTATATATCATATGTGTGTGTATATATATTGTGTGTATATATCATATGTGTGTGTGTATATCATGTGTGTGTGTGTATATCATGTGTGTGTATATCATGTGTGTGTATATCATTTGTGTGTATATCATGTGTGTGTATATCATGTGTGTGTGTATATATATATTGTGTGTATATATCATATGTGTGTGTATATATATTGTGTGTATATATCATATGTGTGTGTGTGTATATCATGTGTGTGTGTGTATATCATGTGTGTGTGTATATATCATGTGTGTGTGTATATCATGTGTGTGTGTGTATATATCGTGTGTGTGTGTGTATATATATCATATGTGTGTGTGTGTATATATCGTGTGTGTGTGTGTATATATATCATATGTGTGTGTGTGTATATATCGTGTGTGTGTATATATCGTGTGAGTGTATATATAATATCGTGTGTGTGTGTATATATCATGTGTGTGTGTATATCATGTGTGTGTGTATATCATGTGTGTGTGTATATCATGTGTGTGTGTGTATATCATGTGTGTGTGTGTATATCATGTGTGTGTGTATATATCGTGTGTGTATACATATCATATGTGTGTATATATCGTGTGTGTGTATATATCGTGTGAGTGTATATATATCGTGTGTGTGTGTATATATCATGTGTGTATATATCATGTGTGTGTGTATATCATATGTGTGTGTATTTATGTGTTTATATATCATGTGTGTGTGTATATATATCGTGTGTGTATATCTTGTGTGTGTGTGTGTATGTGTGTACAGTATGTGTGTACAATGTGTGTATGTATATGTGTACAGTTATGTGTGTACAATGTGTGTATGTGTGTACAGTATGTGTGTACAATGTGTGTATGTATGTGTGTACAGTTATGTGTGTACAATGTGTGTATGTATGTGTGTACAGTGTGTGTATGTATATGTGTACAGTATGTGTGTACAATGTGTGTATGTATATGTGTACAGTGTGTGTACTGTATGTGTGTACAGTGTGTGTATGTATGTGTGTACAGTGTGTGTGTACAGTATGTGTGTACAATGTGTGTACGTATGTGTGTACAGTATGTGTGTACAATGTGTGTATGTATGTGTGTACAGTATGTGTGTACTATGTGTGTACAGTATGTGTGTACAATGTGTGTATGTATGTGTGTACAGTATGTGTGTGTGTACAGTATGTGTGTACAGTGTGTGTGTGTATGTGTGTACAGTGTGTGTAGTATGTACAGTGTATGTTGCACATACAGTGACATAGCACAGTAATTGCAACCTTTATATTTAAGAATTAGGACTGACACATATCAGAGCATTTACTAATAAGGACATGTACAAAAAACACCACATATTAGAAAGCAATAAAAGTTGAGAATGCAAATGAGGAGCAAGGGCCCTGTTCAGAAGAGCTGACAATCTGAGGAAACAATAATGCTAATAACAGTCTTTACTGCTTCACTAGATACATACAAAGGTGCAGAATAAGGTTCTCACTGTACAGGGGAGGTTCTGTATTCATCACAGGTTGTAGCAGAGGATTATTGTAAAAAAGAGCCGTTTTTTGAGCCGAAAGAGCCGGCTCTTTTTAGTGAACTGAGCCGAAAGAGCCGGCTCATCAAAAAGAGCCGGACTGCCCATCACTACAACAGCCTCTCATTTCTCCCACCCTGACCCTGTGACTGTCGGACGCCATCTTGTGGCTGGCGGTGCGGCCGCTGGAGGGCGCCATATGACGTCACGCCCTGTACACCGGAAGAGGTGTTGGTTGTGGACAGAGGAGTAGTCAGGCTGCAGTCTGGATGCTGTGTGTTCCCGGGGCGGTGAGGAGCTAGTGTGTATACAGGAGCTCTGGACATGGCGGTGACCGGACTGTCTACATTTCCCTTCAGGGTATAGTTATGTGGGTTAGATGAAGGGGACAGTTGCATGGATAGTATTGTGGCATGTGTGCGCCATATTCTTATACTGCACGTTCAAAATCAAGCACAGACAAAAGGGGACCATTGCAACCAATCAAGTTCCAGCTTTCATTTTTGCAGCAATAGGTAGGTAATGAAAGCTGTGTTCTGATTGGCTATTGCAGCAGGTACATTTGGCAATTTCTTACTGAGGCGCCTGTGGCACGGTGTGTACGGCGTATAGTGTGCTGTACAGTGTGTGCAGCGTGTAGTGTGCGGTACGGTGTGTGCAGCGTGTAGTGTGCGGTACGGTGTGTGCAGCGTGTAGTGTGCGGTACGGTGTGTGCAGCGTGTAGTGTGCGGTACGGTGTGTGCAGCGTGTAGTGTGCGGTACGGTGTGTGTAGTGTGCGATACGGTGTGTGTAGTGTGCGGTACGGTGTGTGTAGTGTGCGGTACGGTGTGTGTAGTGTGCGGTACGGTGTGTGTGTAGTGTGCGGTTACGGTGTGTGTCCGCGGTGTAGTGTGCGGTACGGTGTGTAGTGTGCGGTACGGTGTGTAGTGTGCGGTACGGTGTGTAGTGTGCGGTACGGTGTGTAGTGTGCGGTACGGTGTGTAGTGTGCGGTACGGTGTGTAGTGTGCGGTACGGTGTGTAGTGTGCGGTACGGTGTGTAGTGTGCGGTACGGTGTGTAGTGTGCGGTACGGTGTGTAGTGTGCGGTACGGTGTGTAGTGTGCGGTACGGTGTGTAGTGTGCGGTACGGTGTGTACCGCGTGTAGTGTGCGCACCGCGTGTAGTGTGCGCACCGCGTGTAGTGTGCGCACCGCGTGTAGTGTGCGCACGCGTGTAGTGTGCGCTACGGTGTGTAGTGTGCGCTACGGTGTGTAGTGTGCGCTACGGTGTGTAGTGTGCGCTACGGTGTGTAGTGTGCGCTACGGTGTGTAGTGTGCGCTACGGTGTGTAGTGTGCGCTACGGTGTGTAGTGTGCGCTACGGTGTGTACGGTGTGTAGTGTGCGCTACGGTGTGTACGGTGTGTAGTGTGCGCTACGGTGTGTAGTGTGCGCTACGGTGTGTAGTGTGCGCTACGGTGTGTACCGCGTGTAGTGTGCGCACCGCGTGTAGTGTGCGGTACGGTGTGTACCGCGTGTAGTGTGCGCACCGCGTGTAGTGTGCGCACCGCGTGTAGTGTGCGCACCGCGTGTAGTGTGCGCACCGCGTGTAGTGTGCGCACCGCGTGTAGTGTGCGCACCGCGTTGTAGTGTGCGCACCGCGTGTAGTGTGCGCTACGGTGTGTAGTGTGCGCTACGGTGTGTAGTGTGCGCTACGGTGTGTAGTGTGCGCTACGGTGTGTAGTGTGCGCTACGGTGTGTAGTGTGCGCTACGGTGTGTAGTGTGCGCTACGGTGTGTAGTGTGCGCTACGGTGTGTAGTGTGCGCTACGGTGTGTACGGTGTGTAGTGTGCGCTACGGTGTGTAGTGTGCGCTACGGTGTGTACCGCG